>PVKN010042817.1:0-10327 GCA_004027915.1 Capromys pilorides | reverse complement strand
TAAATAAGTCATACCAATTCTGTTGCTGACTTCTGCATGATTTTCTTGTTCATCATAACTAGACCGCATGCTTAAAATTCTCTTTGAATAGTCTTTCATGTTAATTTTAATGTTAATACTAATTTTAATTGTCAGTTGATAATTTTCCAAAGCTCTCTTGTCATGAGAAGACAAAATTGATGTGGTATTACTGAAATCTGCTTTCACTGGTTGCATAATTCAGATAGTGTTACAATGTGCTTTTACTCTGCCTTCTGCTAATGAGTTTTCACAAGTTAATACTGACAGGGATGGAGTCTGTATAATATAGTTACGGGGTTGTACACTTAAATATCCACTGTTCCTGATTTTACAGATGAATAAATGCAAGCCTGAGATGCTAATATGTGTTCCAGGTGATTTAACTAATAAAAGGCAAAACTAGATGCAGAACAGCATTGTTAGTTTTGTACTGCTTCTGTGTCTTTATCTGTCTTTATCCTGTTTTTTGTGCATTTGTGAAATCATGGATTTATCATGTTTTTACATACTTTTTTTCATCTTTATCGTGAAGTATTTTGAGTAGGCCTACTTTTACTGCCTTATGCCTTGTAATGACTCAGTCTTCCCACTACTTTTTTACTCCACAGTGCTGGACATGTGGAATGAGTACAGAAACAAACCCCAATCAAGTGGTGCCATGCCTGAGTGGTAGTAGCAAGCTATAAGAAGGTTATTCAGAGGATGCAGATAAAAGTCTTTTAAAAATTCTCACAGGGACTGACCAGATAGCTCAGCGAACTAAACTGTCTTCTTAGACAAGCATGGGAACTAGGATTCACTTCCCAGTCTCCATATGCCTTGCCAGCCCCACCCTTGGGGTACACTGAGATAGCAACTGAGACTGGGTGTGGTGGCACGCACCTGTCATCCCTTCAGTGCTTGGGAGTCTGAAAACAAGAGGATCACTATGAGTCTGATCTATGTAGTGAGACCCTGGAGACCCTGTACCCTGTACATTAAAAATTTTTTTTCACAGAACTATAAAGCCAGAGATTCTGATTTAAGTAAAAACAACCTAGCTAATTAGAGGCAAAAATAGGTGTGGAACAAAGTCATTAGCTGTGCTGTCTGCTCTATCACTTTGCTGTACATTTATAGGCTGTTTTCAGTTTACCTTGTATTTATGATGAATTTCTACTTTCCCGTCAGACTCATGTGTGTATCCAACAAACTGCTCTGGAGCTCGTTGGTCGAGGTATTGAGGTTCATATTGTTGCTGATGCCACCTCATCAAGAAGCATGATGGACAGGATGTTTGCTCTTGAGGTAACTGACCTGCTAGAAAATAAGTCATTATCACCTTTTCTTAAATTAGACTTTAATTATAATAAAATTAAAATTTTAATTGCTGTGAAATTTTTAACTGTTATGAAAGATTGACCTTTTAAATTTAAGCTTGGTTTGAATGTCAGATTCATTAATTTCTAGAGACTGGACTGTGTACCTACCTACCTTTCCATTTTCACCACATATCCTATCCTGTATTTCATTTTCTTCTTAAAGGTAGGTTTTTAAGAAACTTTTCAGAAGGTCTAACCTGAACTATTTAAAGATTTGCGAAGTAGAAACTCACTTGAGTTTAGCTCATATATTAGCTAAAACTAGGGCAAAAGGGGCCTACAACTGGTTTAACCTGATAATAGGTTCTATCAGACTTGAACTTTGGAATTAGGAAATGTGTGGCTCCTGCTTGGTGCTGTTTACATGCAGTGTTTTATCACTCTCTGATACTAAAGGGGCACAGTGTTCTAGTCAGTCAGGAAATAACTGGTTATTAACATTACTGGTAATATTAGTTTAAGCATTTTTTATTTTAAGACTGTTGAAACTTTCACGCAAAAGTGTCATGTTTCTTTTATATATAATTCTTCTGTAATTTTAGAGTATGTGGATTTATAGACCTATGGATCTAATTGCAGAATTAAATATCTTTACCAAGAATGAGCAATACAAAGGGTTTTTCTTTGATTTGAGATCCTCCAGGGATCTATGCCTAAACTGGCATATGAACTGCTTTCCCTGCAGGACTGCTGAATCATTCCTGTAGCCTAAAGTATTCCATGGGGTGCCAATATGGAGCAGAGGGGGAAGGGGGAGGGGCCGACAGAGGAAGGGAAGCAGCTGAGAGAGGCACCAGGGCAGGCTGCTGCCTGTGACTGGAGCCCTGGTGGGCTGTCCCTTGTCTGTGATTTCCTGAAGTAGTAAGTCCCATCTTGAGATTGCAAGTGGAACTAGTTTATTTTCTCAAACTATTTTCAAGTCCTCGAATGGATTCGCTGATAACATACTACTGCGCGTTGCTTCCTCCATTTTCACCAAACTTTGCAAGTTTCCTTAATAACCTCAGTTTATATACTTCACTGTCAGGTTCCTCCACCTCGTGTAGCTGTTCTTTCTATATGCGGATACCCTTTACTTTTATGCTGAAGTCCAGACCTTGCAGTTCTACCATGGAAGTAAAAAACTAAAGACGTGCAAACAACACTTGCCTGGCCTTTAATGACAGTTCAGGGACTTACTCCCCCATTCTTGGACATTCTTTATTATGGCGTTTATCACAGAAAGTTTTACTATTAGCATGTCCACCTGCCCACAAGGCTTGTACTAAATTGATAGCCCACTAATTATCATCCACACCTCAGGCAGGCCCTCTAGTGTCTTGGACTAGAAGTCCAAATTGTGGTGATGGTGGGGCTGTGAATGCAGGGCTGGCCATTCATGACTTTGCAGCCTTCAAACAAGTTACACAGTCTGCCTCAGAGTTTTCTTTAGTGAAGTGGAAATAAGGATAGTAGCTACTTCCCAGGATTATTTTGAGGATTAAGTGAGATAACGTATTCATCGCAGTTGCTAGAGTTTGACACAGTATGAACTAAAATGCTGGCTGCTGCTTTTAAAAACGTTGTTACTGGTTGCGGCTTTGATGAGGCTAGTCTTACCTTCAAAATATAATCATATTAAAACTAAGACCAAGAAAGGACCAGTCATAAGACATTCTGAGACAGGAAGGAAAGGATCCATTGTCCAAGTGACTGGGAAGAACCTGTTTGGGGTTGGTGTGCTGACTTTGAAAGGGAGAAATTAGAACTAGATTAGAGAGCAGGACAAGTGGTGACAAAAACACTTGCTCAACTTCAGGTATTTCCTCTCAGTCTTCATAATGGAAGGAGTATTGTTTTCATTTACCCCTAAATATTTTGGAAAACTTAAACTTTTTTTTTTTTCTTTCTATTACTAGTTAAATTAAAACAGCAATATGGCTAGCTCTCCCTCTTTTTTTTTTTTTTGCAGTACCAGGGATTGAACTGAGGACCTTTATTGGCCATGCAGGTGCTTATTCTACTGAACTATCTCCCCAGCCCAGCTCTCTCTCTTTATTACTTTATTTATTTAAGATAATTCCTGACACTACCCATATAGCCTACTGAAAGTTTATAGTTAGTAAGTATCAAGGTCTGTGGCATATGCATTATTCAGTAAATGTGTCAGGCACTATTTCTTTCAACCAGTAATTACACAGTAAATGCAGAATAAGATATGATAAAACCCACTCTTATGCTTGATAGTTTTTAATGTTGCTTGGAAATTGAATGCCTCCCCTCTCATGGCTTTGTGTTCTTGCATTTTTAGGTTTGTTGTTCAGGGGGACTTTTCCTTTGGCCTAAGTAGGCTGGTGTTTTGCAGGTGTAAAGGGAGATCTTCAGAACTCTAAGCACATGGACCCCTGACATAAAAGCCTTGGATACCCTTCCTAAATGCAGGCTCTTGGCTAGATCATCAATATTGATCGCATTCCATTTTTTGTTTGTTTTTTTTTTTTCTTTCCAGTATGTCTTTTTGAGACCAGGCCTTGCTATGCAGCTCAGGCTGGCCTGGAGCTCACTTCGTAGCCCAAGCTGATGCCAAACTCGCAGGGATCTTTCTACTTCAGTTTCCTGACACACTAAGTTTTGAAGCTAAGCACTGTTATGTTGGTGACCGTCTCCCCAAATGTATTTGTGTGATGTGAGAGTCCTGTGTTGCCCATACTGCCATCACCAGACTCTAGGCGTCACTGAGCCTTGCACATGGGAGGGACCAGGCCCTGGTCAATAGCACACTGGGAAAACTTGCTCATTATAGACAGACTTCTTTCTAAATCAACAGAATTCTTCCTTAGCCCTGGGTATAGTTTTCTCCCTTTGTGCTCATGAAAGACCTTGAAAGGTGAGTGGGAACTGACATTTGTTGATGTGTTGAGATACATGACATACTTCATAGACATCAAGTGCCTGTAACTCGGCACCAGACTCAGTGGAGAATGCCTGATTCACTGGTGGGGAAGGTGACTGAGAGCTGGTGACTAGAAGCATGAGAGGCTGAAAAGGAATGGACCTCCAGAGCTGTTTGCCCAGCACTGGGCCACACTGGTCCTGTATTCTGTCCTTCTGTCTGAAGCAGGCATGGGCTATTTTGATATTTGAACTAAAGATAAACTGACTTAATATCAAAGAAATAGGAGATAGGACTTTCTAGAAGTCTTAAGAAAATTCATCCTAGAGTTTGACCTTATAAAGGGCACCAACACAGAGCTTCTCCTAATCCTTTCTACATAACTGCCTGCTGTTTTCCTTTTCTTCAGAGTTCTGGTCAGCTGCCCTTTTCTGTTCTGCTGTTGAGGGCCACACTTGCTTTCTAAAGGACTTCCGGCTTTTACTCCCTTTTGACTTAAAAGGAGGGGTCCCATGGTGGAAAGATTGGATCTGTGGATGTGTAAACCTCTGAAGGAAGATTTTCTACTGCTCCATGCCCTGGGACGCCTCAGCTGTTCAGATACTTATTTCTCTGTGTGGCAATACTCCTTCGAGTCTTTGATTTGCCTAGGAATTATTTCTAGATATTACTTCTTCCATGTTTCTTGCAGTGGATGCTTGGGATAAGTGTTTCCCTAGAGATTCTAATAACAAACAAATTCAAAGAATGAATCTTCACTGTGGAACTGTTTATCTGCTTCTTCCTTTCCTCCTTTTCTACCCTTTGATGTTCTGTTTTGCCTTCCTCCATCTCTTTGGTCATTTCCTCTCCTTTTCCCTCTCCTTGATCTGCTGTGGAAGATTTCTGTCTTACTTACTGTGATTCTGCTGGCATTATGTCCAGGATACCTTTCACTGCAAGGAAAATTGCATAGCTTTAAATTTTATGCTGTTCAGTGATTCTAAAAGGTCTCTGATGGCAGCAGATGGCGGTGCTGAAGGCACACACATGAAGCTTAGAGGAGATGTTTCTCCTTCCCTGCCACTCATTTCTAGCCAGGGATGATCCTATTTATGGGAAAGCCTCACACCTAATATGTAAGATTTTCAAGGGTAGAAAAAATAAAGGATCATCATTTTGTGTGTGATACTAGTTTTAGTGTAATTCACAGCTATTTATATGACATTTGATAATAAATTAATAATGGTTTTTCGGTAATTGTGGGAATCAAATCCAGGACCTTATACATGTCTTGATTTTTTTCTTCTAAACCATGTTAGTGGTACTGAGAATAATCACAGTGAGTTTGTGGTATGGCTGGTTTTGGAGATTGTCCCCATATCTGGATTTGATGGTGTGGCTCTGGACCATGTTTGAGGTAGTTCACCCTAATTATTGTGTCCTGGCTCACTTCTGCTGTTACAAAATTATTCATTCTCTCACTAACTTCTTGATTGTCTTGTTTTTCTTTTCTTTTACAGCGCCTTGCTCGAACTGGGATCATCGTTACCACAAGTGAAGCTGTTCTACTACAGTTGGTGGCTGACAAAGACCATCCAAAATTCAAGGAAATTCAGAATCTAATCAAGGCGAGTGCCCCAGAGTCAGGTCTGCTCTCCAAAGTATAGGACACACAAGGGACTGGTTTCCCACCTCCCATCAGGTGACAGAACTGTATGCCCAGACAAATACTTATCTCTACTAGAATAAAAAATGTCAAGTCAAAAATGGCTCCTTTTGTGCAGCTCTTAGTAGCACTTACTTAGCTAGATCACTTGGGTGCCAGCATTTAGTTACTAATGTCCAAGGCTTTCAGGTGCTGCTTACCTTCTTTTTTCCTAATGTGTTTTTATTTATTAAAAAAAAATTACTATAGAGGTGCCTGTTTTGTCTGTACTGTACATGCTGATCAGGCGCACACTGTGGTGAAGGTTTCCTAAATTGTGCACGAGAAAAATATGCACCAATCATAGTGTGACGTTTGCATTATGGTAAGATGTGTTGTTTTAATGGGTTCAGTGCTTCACCAGTTGATGTCATGAGATTATTTTATGTGAATTTACACAAAGGACTGCGTCAAGTTACCCACTTCTCTGACAGTGTCATTGACTGACCTCCTGAGTGAGCTGCGTTGATCTAACTTGACCAAATTGTGTGGAATAGTTTTGTGTCTTTCCAGCTTGAGCTAATTTTCTTACTCTGGTCACTAATTCCCAGTTAATGTTCCCTTATTTAGCTGAATCTGTTCCTTAGAGGGACCTATTGAATCTGTGCTTATTTGAACTTTGTAAACGGACAGAATGATGTGCAGTGCCATATACTTGGTAAAGGGCCATCTTAACATCATTGCAGTAGGAATTTAGCTGACTATCTTTATAGCCATTTTGAGTATATTCCTAGTATGCACAGATGTAGCAAAAAGGTAAAGCTTAAAATGAACATTTAAAATGTTCGTATTCTGTTTCATATTTTGTCCACCTGTGGTCGAAATATAAAGTAAAAAGCATCTGTAATGATTTGGTAGGACCAACATTGTGGTCATTGTTGCCTTTCAAAAGACTTATTTTCATGAAATACTAGAGTGTTTTAAAACTGGGCTTTTTAATAGTATGTGAAATGTGAAACATTATTATCTTTTCTATTAAAGCAATTAAAAAAACTGCTTATGTGAATGAAATTATTTTATCTCCCACAAGATGGCTCTATAATATTTTTTCCAGAGATTCTAATATTAATTCAAATGTCATAAAATTTTGACATTTATCTTTCAACTCATGGGACTTTTCAAAGAAGGAAAATTATTTGCAGATGGGACAGATGGGTTTTAGTAAAAGCTCTATATTTAAGAGCAGAGCATAAGTAACTCTGTGTGTGTGTGTGTGTGTGTGTGTGTGTGTGTGTGTTAACCAATACCAGCTACCATTTTTTTTTTCTTTTTGAGACAGGGTCTCGCTATGCAGTTCAGGCTGGCCTTGAGCTCACTTTTGTAGCCCAGGCTGGTCTCGAACTTGCACTGATCCTCCTGCCTCAGCCTCCTAAGTGCTGGGATTACAGGTGTGTGCCACCATGCCCAGCCCCAGCTAGCATTGTTATTGATGTCTTTAAACATTCTTTTGCAGATATTTGTGAGTCAAAAAAGAATGATTTCTCCACATTTTCAAATATTTTTTTAATAAATTTATAGTTTCTCAGACTTTAATATTGGCTCATGTTATCTGGTGATCTTGTTAAACTGCTCTCCACATTTGGAGTAACAAGGGCTTAACTCAGAACTCTCCCCTTCATGGACCTCAGGCCTGTCACATCGCTGACATTCCAGGGCAGTGCACCTTTCACAGCTGAAATTGCTACTGTGACCCTGAGGTTTCCTATGGCTTCTGTAGCCAGTTACCAAAGCTTCATGACTTAACAGTGAACGATATTAGCTCATAGTTGTACAGCTTGGAAATTAGAAATTGGTCTCACTGGGTTCAAATCAAGCCTTGCATTGGCAGGCAAGCCTGGATTATTCTCAGGAGCCTGTAGAGAATATTTCTTTTTGTTCCATGCTTCTTGGTTTTATATATGTTGGCTTGTATTGTCCTTTTCCTTCGTCATGCAGGGCAACAAAGGCAGATCTGCTCCTTTGTGTGTCCTGTTTGACTCAGTCTCCCCATCTGCTTTTCTTGCTCTTGAGTGATTTAAGGTCCACTGATGGACAGTTCATTCAGTCTGCACACTTGATTCTCTTTGTGTTCTTGTTAATGGTTTGTGTTTAGATGTCCCCCCAAAGCCTCATGCAGTCATAGGGCATCTTCTGGAATTTGTAATTGATTATTGTGAGAATGCTCCCCTGGGGCAGGTGATTTGCATTTCAGTGTAAGGAGGAAGAGAAGTTAGCTGCTACCTCTCCCTGCACTTTTGCTCTTAGCTGCTGCCATGAAAGGTTGTTTTCTGCCATGTGTGACTCTGCCAAGGAGCCAGCTTAATATGGACTGAAACCTCCAGTAACTGTGAGCTAAATAAATCTTTCCTTCCCTCATTTTGAGTGTCAGGTATTTGTCCTAGCAATGAGAGAAGAGTAACTAAGATAGATCTGTGCAGTGTAAGGGAGTAGGAGATAGGTATTTGTGTAGGCAGTGTGATTTACTATTTTATTTCGTTCTTTCATTTGTCCTATTTCCATCTTTTAACTAAGCTGTACATTCCTTGAAGGCCAGGACTGTGTGTTATCTTCTTACCTGGAAGTAGTTTGTGCCTCAGTTTTACACATCATGCTGTATGCTGGGGATAAAAAGATGACCCTAAAACCTTAGAATGTGGTACACAATCAGACAAATCAATAAGTGTTAAATTGTGGCAATTGTTCAGGAATATTAATAGGTTAACAGTTATGCATAATTAATTTTTTTGGTAGATTATGTTTGAGTGACAAGGCTTTCTTAATATAGGAAAATAATTTTAAAATACATTCAGTCTAAAAATTGTAAAAGCATCCATAACTTGTAGGATAGTGAAAGTACATCTGTCTGTCTGTCTGTCTGTCTGTCTGTCTGTCTGTCTATCTGTCTGTCTATTTATTTGGTACAGGATCTCACTGTACAGCTCAGACTCATAGTGATTCTCCTGATTCAGCTTCCCAAGTGCTGGGATTACAGTGTGTACCACCACGCTCAGTTTCAGCGGCCAACGTGGGTGCACACAGGGTTCCAAGGCAGGCACAGCATGTAGTACCAGAGGTGGAATCCCAGTCATTGCACTTGCCAGGCAGGCACTAAACCACAAAGCTATCTCCCTGACCGAAGAAAAGCTAAACTGTGGTGCTGTCTCCTCAGCCCAATAGTGGAAATTTTAATTGAACTGGAAAACATAAAGGAGTAGTCTAATGTGTTGGATAACAAGGGAGAACAGGGGAGTATTAAAAGGCTTCACTTTGGCTGTAGAGATAGCTTGGCGGGCTAAGCTCCTGCCTGGAAAGCACAAGGACCCTGATTCGATCCCCGGTGCTGCTGTCCTGTACCAACCTGGCCATGGAAATAGGGCATGGTGCACACGCCTGTAATCCCAGCTCTGGGGAGGCTGAGACAGGAGGATTACAATGAGTCCCCAGGCTGTGTTGTGAGACCCTGTACCGGAAAAAAAAGATAAAGAAGAGGTTTCACTTGCTGAAATATTCCACCATCTGTAGAAATTACTTGGTAACTTACTCCATTTGGGAAACCAGATACTTTGTATATCCATTAAAGTATCACATTTCTCCATTTAAGTGGAATATTTTTCCCTTTTAATAGTTGATATTTGGATAAGTATGAGTTTACAGCTTAGTAGAATTATCAATATCATAGTCCTTTTCAACTCTAAAATTCTAGTAGGGCTTTATTATTCAGATGCAGCTAGTGTTGTCCAGAGATTAATGACTTTTCCAAAGTTGCACAGCCAGCTGAAAATTGAGCTTACTTATCTCTTTGTCCTATACATCCTTTAATTGGTAATGCTAAACATTATGATAAGGGAGAATAAATATGTGCAGAAAAGGACTCATTTTACAGTTTTTATAACACTAGACTATTGATTAGCAAAGCTGCTGGGATATAGTCAGCTGTCTTTTGGGGGAGATATCTTCAATCTAGTCTTATTTCTTCTTACATAGCTTTCTCTAAAGGATATTTTTCTAACTAAGGAAATGACTATGCTAGTCATCATCATTTTGTCTCTAATAACTGCAAATCAGTTTTCCCACATCATTAAATTAATCACTATCCCTTAATCTATAAAGAATTTATAAAGTCTTTATAAATTTATAAACTTCATGAGTTCTTTATAGGTTAAGGTAAGACTGTCATGGTTTAACCCTGGATTTAAAATTGATGAGGCTGATTTTAATTAGCTATATAAACTTTTAAATATGATTGTGGTTTTAAACTGAAATTACAAAGAGTAAAAATAGAAGGTAGGGAGATCTTTCTCAAATGGGATGTGGTCAGGAGATGAAGGGAGGAGGGGATAAAGGTGATAGTGACACAAAGGGACTTGAGACCATGTACATGTTTCAACTCCACACAAGGAATGTAAA
>PVKN010042816.1:0-10336 GCA_004027915.1 Capromys pilorides | reverse complement strand
AAAAAAAAAAAAAAAAAAAAAAAAAAAATGGCTTCATGGATGCCTTGTCTTCAGTTTATGTCCATGCTCACAACACTAGCAGTTAGCTCTGATCACAGGGAAATACATCTCTGTGCACAGCAGTAATAGGTGCTGGGAGCAAAGTCCAGCGCATCTTCCCATATGCCAGCCCCATAGCAACATTCTCCAAAATGACCACAACTAGCAGAGGCAATGGAGCAGGGCAATCACAATGAAATTACAGCCAGAGCACTGTACAGCTATCAGATCAACACAAAGTGCAGGAAGACAACAGAGAACAGTAGGAAGTTGTCAAAAGTGTCCATGAGCACCAAGTCCAGGCTTATCACAGACCAGAGGGAAATCAGGCTGTTTATTTCTGCCTTGAAGTTGTACAAGTTTCCTACCCATGTTAGATTAAACTCTTACATCCAAATAATTGGGTTTTTTCCACTTCTTTAGGCTGAGCAGGACCTGAGATCACTACTTCTTGACTTTGTACTCTGTCTTCTAAATCCACAGGGACAGGGGGCTGGAGAGCTGGCTCAGCGGTCTAAAGCATCTGCTTAGGCAAGTGTAGGCAACCACAGGGACTGCGGTTCGGTCCCTGGCACCACATGCTGCATCAGCCCCACCCCCAGGGCAGGCTCCAGCCATAATATAAATAAGTAAGTAAATAAATAAATAAACAAACAAACCCACAGGGACAGCAGTGCACTCTGTGACCACCAAAGTGGGAGAACGGCCTCCAACACCCTGGCCCTCGACAGCAGCATCAGTCTAGCCCACTCAAGCCAACGAAGAAAAACTATCCCCCCTCTTGGCTCCAGAAGGTCATAAAACTCTTGTCTAGTGCTAAAGAGAAACATTAAACAAACTGTCCAACTGAGAATTGGATTTGTTTTGACAGGTGAGCTATTGAAAGCACAACACCACCCTCTGCTGGCCCAAAGAAGGAAGAGCGGCAGAAAGCTACGCAAAATGCTAAGAGGCTGGGACCTTAGAGGAACCAGCAGTGCAACCTCAGGGGACAGTGGCCAGCTGGAGACAGCTGCATGCATCCCAGGAGGCAGGCAGGAGCCCTGTAGGGCCACAAGGTGAGAGGGGCACAAGGGAGGGAAAGAGGGAGCCACGTGGAATCGGTAGGGCTTGTGCACGCCGGAAGGCGTCCTGACCTCGCACCACAGCCCACAGGGCAGAGCACAGGTGGTTGCTCTGGGGTAGGGCACCAGCTGAGCCGTCAGAGAGCCTGAAGTTAAGGCACAGACTGTAAACTGCTGCAGCAGTGGTGTGAGAATGGAGAGGCAGGAGAGACATCTGCGTGGCCCCCCTCCTTAGTACCCCCCAACTGCAACAATTTCTTCAGCCCACTGCTTGGGGAGGTAAAGGCAGAAACACCCCTTCTCCAAGGCAAGCGGACCAGGCAAAAAGCAGCCCCCGGCTGGCTTTGCCCAGCTCACTCCAGGGAGAGAATTGGTGGATGCTTCATTCTTTCTAAGAAAGAAGAGTGGAGAGTAAGAGCTCTGCACCTCTGTGAGTCCAGTGGCAGGGCGGGGGGTGTGGGCAGGCAGCTCAGGACTGGGCATGGTGTGGCACAGCTCTGCCTAGGAGCCAGGCTCTTAGCGTCTGGCCTTCTAGCCCCTCATCTGGCTTACTGCTGCCATTCGCAGTGCAGCAGCTCCCGGGCTGAGGCCAGACCCAAAAGGGTTGCCTTTTGCCCTTTCAGGGGTGGGGTGGCATGGGGGACTTTTCTCCTGACCAGCAAGTGGATGGCAGGGGGCACAGCAGTGCACACGGGGACAGCCGTGCTGCCCTCATGCTGGGTTCGGAGACTCTCAGTCGCCCTTTGACATCTCTCCCTCCGACGGGCTGTGAGCAGCCAGTGGCTGACACGCAGTGTGAGTGGAGGCCCTGGCTGGGCCAACACTGCAGCAGGAGCCGAGCTGAAGGCTGTACAGGGCTGCACCACCAGGCACAGCCTGTGCGTTGAGGTCCTGGTGCCATTACTCCTGGCTGGTTCACCAGGACTCCTGCTGAACAATGTGGTGCTCAGTATTTCCAAGCTCTTGTTGTCCTGCCCAAAGAATCGGCCAGGACAGTCCATGAACCTGGAAACATAACTTTTAAATAAAGTAAGAAAAAATAAAAAGTGAAGAAGTATGAAAAGAGGCAGGAGAAATGAAGATTCATCCCATACACCACTACAAGAACAGGAAGATAGCAACAGCTCTCAAGTCAATAGTCGCTGTCACTGATATCTTCTCAGATCTGGTCCGTTGGAGGCTGTTCTGTGCACGTATCCTGCCCATGGCTGGATGGTTTTCCCATGATTGGCAGGTGTTAGGTTTATGGCTAGTTGGCCCCCCAAAGCCTTATGCAATCATGGGGCAGGGACTTCTAGAGTTTGAGATTTGAGTCATGATCCACTGGGATTATGTGTTTTAGTCCTGATGGGATACAGTTGGTTACTCCCTGGAGTGTGACCTGGGCCTGCCTAGAATATGACTGGCTCCTCCCTAGATCGGGATTAAGGCCCCATCCTGGAGTATGATTGGTTCCACCCTAGGGCACAATGGGCCCACGTCAGAGTGACTGAGCACAAAGAGACTTTTTAAAGGGCTGTTGCTCTCTGCTCCCCTAGTTGTTCTGCCGCCATGAACTGGATGCTCTCTGCCCTGTTCCACTCAGCCTTGGGCCAGCCAAATATGGACTGAAACCTCCAGCAACTGTGAGCTAAATAAACCTTTCCTTCCTTCATTTTCAGTGTTGAGTATTTGTCCCAGCAACGAATAAAAAGTAACTAAGACAGCAGGTTACATCCAACCAGCTTGCTGGACTGATCTTCTGCCTCAGTTACATTAACTCTCTGATGAGTATCTTTACAGGTTGACTCATGGCTGTATATGTTTTTGATTCTGCTATGGAGTGATGCCAACAAAGGTACCCAGAATTTTTACTACATATTTCATGGAATCCTTGCAACAGTCTCCTGTGTCAGGCAGCTTCTCATTAACTTCACTTAATGGATGATGCATGCGAAGTCCAGACATGTTAAAGGGCTTATCTTAATTGAGGTAGTTAGGGTTTCAACCTAAAATATCCCCCAACATCTCAAATTCAGAGGTGGTTCTTTCAGAAGGGAATTGGGCTATAAAGGAGTTAATTTCACCAGTGAATTAATCCATTGCTAAAATCTTACTCTGAGGGCGTTTCCAGGCAGTGGTGGAGGCTGTAGTGGTTGATGGATTGTGTCAACTTGGGAAGTTAAACGCTTAACTAAACTGGCTCAGCAATTCCACACTGGAGGGTGTGGAGGCCCCACCCTAGAGTGACTCATCATTTAAAGGAAAATGAGGAAGGATGGAGAGGTCCATTTCCTCAGAGGAGCTCCAGTCTTCCCAGTCAGCTTGGACTTCGTCTCCTGGCTTCTGGTACAGATTCTTTGGCCTCTGCCTTAGGTCCTTCAGCCTTCTGGTGTAGACTCATCAGCCTCCTGTCACAGATCATTAGCCTCCTGATAGGACTTGCACAGAACACTGCAGTCAGCTCCAGACCCTGGGCTTAATCCTTTAGTCTCAGGTGTGCAGATGCCCTCTCCCCACTTCCTCATCCAACTCTGCTGCTGACCTTCATAAGCCAACCTCGCAATTTCTTACGCATTTGCACATCTTGTGTCATATCTGTTCCTCTAGTAAAACCCTGACTGATACAGAGGCTGAGGAGGTAGGGCCTTGTTGAAGAGAGTGAGTGCCGGCACCCCGACCTGGGCAACTTTATCAGGTCCATGGCTGTGAAAGCCAAGCCAATTTGACTGGCTTGGAAACCATCTAAGGTGTTAGTAAAGCACACTTTATCCACATTCCATGTGCTGTTCCTCTCTAATGAGGGCCCTGACCTTGGCAAAATTGACACATAGGACTGAGAACTCAACCTTTTGTTGAACACTGCAATTTTGAAACTAAAATCAAGCGCAGATTCAAAGCACAACTAAGATTTTGAATGTGCAGAACAAATGCTATTTATCTAATTAACATTGAAGACTTCTTTAAAATCATGTAATTTTTTTTATAAAGAAGTCTCAGAGAAAATTCCATTCTAACCCCCACTTTTTTTTTTAATGTATTTGGTACAGCGTCTCACTACACAGCTTGGACTCATAGTGATCCTCATGTCTCAGGCTCCCCGGTGCTGGGATTATAGGCGTGTGCCACCACACAGGTCTTGGTGTTGGACTCCATGTGCCCAGGGCGGGGCCAGCACGAATCTAACCAGATTGGATGGAATCCAGGTCCTTGCACTTGCCTAGACAGATGCTTATACTGCTGAGCTATCTCCATGGCCCCTAACCCCCACTTTCTATGGATTAAAAAAAACTTAATTTGATCCAAACATGGCCTTTGGATCCTAGAATTGCTCTTCCTGCTGTAGTTTTTTGACACTGGCTTTGTAACAGTACTAAAACTCTCAACTTCCACTGTGGCACAGCTCCCTCTCCCACCCCCCTCTTTCATCTTCTGCTCAGGCTCTGTTGTGTCATACTTTGTGCAACTTGGTAGAGTGGCGCTCGGGCTGCACTGTGCCTCCACCTCAAATCCTGTAAGACCTACTCTTGCCTTCTGTCCAGGTATTCCTGCAAGTCTTCAGGCAGGGTTGCCAGAGAAAAAAGAGGAAGCATAGTTCATTAGAATCATAGGCAACCAGAACATCACTTTAGATACAAGTCCTATACAATATTTGGATGTACTTAGATTTTTGGCTGGCTCAGCCTGCCCTGGGGGTGGGGCTGGCACAGCATGTGGCACCAGGGATCGAACCGTGTTCCCTGCGATTGCTTAAGCTTGCCTAGGCAGGCACTTTAGACTGCTGAGCCAACTCACCAGCTCTACTTAGATTTTTTTTTTTTAATTTGTTGTTTATCTAAAACTTACAGCTAATTAAGTGCTCTATATTTTTATTTGCCCAAACCAGAACTTTCCCTGCAGGAAGCTGCTTATTTGTGTCCAGGACAAATACTATCAGCTACTCCTCCACCCTCATCCTATGGAAAACAGCTGAGGCATGCCTCACAGGCCACACCTCTGCTGCAAACCTCAGGCCTGGGGCAGGGTGAGGAAGATGTGGGAAAGAACAGAAGATAACACCTTGGTTAGCTGCCTCTGGCAGGACAGGGAGGACAGTAACTGCTTGGTGGTGCAGCATGTCATCCAGACAGGCCATGTAGCATCACCAGACCCCCGTAGGAGAAAGAAGAGGGGTTTATCTGCCAGATCCATCACCTTCTGTCATGCACAGGGCATGAATTGCTTTTCTTGTCTAAGTTAGGCTATGGGGTGGCTCTCCTGCCTCCAGTGTGGCCTTCCACAGAGCCCAGAAGCAAGGAAAGATGCTTTAGTGCTGCCCTTAAGGGCACGCCCTGGAGGAGGCTAAGGGCAGTAGTAACCAATGGGAAAACTGTGGTGACAGCCGTCGACCATGTGGCAAGGCTCTGTGGGGACAAGGCTGGCACATGGGATATGGAGGAGCAGAGGGACTGACTCCAACACATGGGCCGCTTTCTCACCTCTTCTTGGAGCCCCTCTATACCTGTAAGGACTGTTACTGCCCCAGATGTCCCTGATTCCTGCCTGGGAGCTTCTGCTACCACCTGCACTTCTGGAACACATAAATGCTAAGGTAGGAAGGGAGAGAAGCCACTCTTCCTCTCTACTTGTTTTGTATTGTTTTAGTTGCTTACCTATAGGATCAAATGTCAGCAAGATCACACTCAAACTGACTACAGTGCTCTGAAAGGAGTGTAGTAGTATTTGTGTCATTGAAAATTGTGTCAAAAGTCCAAGGGCAGCTTGCCCGGCTCTTCTCAGGGTTGGCTTCCTTCCTGGGTCCAAGTAGGGTCAGGCCATCTGGAGCTCCCCACCTTCAGGACAGCAGAATGAGCACCTTTGTTCTCTATCTTCTCCAGTGAAGTCTGGAATTTCTTTAGAGCAGCTGGGCCTGATGGCCCCTTCAGAGCCATAGAGTGTGCCTGGCCAACTGCCCAGGCCTGAGTCCATGCTTCATCTGGATCATGCGGCCAAATTGAGAAGATGCCTGTTGGGAGTGGCTGAAGCTGGAAATTGGTCAGTGTGTGGAGGCAAGACAAAGCCACAGTGTCTAAAGCAGTCAAGCTACCTCAGTCTTCAGAAAATCATCCTGCTTGGACAATTTTAGTCTTGGTTGCTAGGCAACCTTGTGTCTCATGATGCTAACTTTGCCAAGGTATAAATAAATGCCCCTACTGTTATTGTTCAGTCCTCTTTTCCCATCTCCACCTGACCCAGCTCTTGTCTATCTTTTCCTTCTTCTCACTGCCATTCCTCTGTGGGCTATACCAAGTGACCAATGAGTCCCTATAGAGGCCCGTCTGGAAACACTTGAGCTACAACAGAGAGGGCACATGAAGCTAACAAATAAATGTCCACTACAGATGCTACCATGATCCCAGTTTAGCACATAGCTCCTTTCCATAGACCTAAGTCACAAATTCCCAGACTGCCAAGAGAAGATTTTGGTTGAAAATTATTCTTCCCTTTCCAGGGATTTGACCTGATGTATGGGTCAAGCTTGAGATTCCCTCACCACCAGCCAGAGGGGCTATGGAAATCAAGCAGCGCACCTCAGATAAGCCTGTTCAGGGCCTCATGCCACTCTCCTGATCCAGAAAAGCCACCTTTCTCATGCCTGATCCTAGGCCTCCGTCAGGGTGCAAATAAGAACTCTCAAATAAAGGCTGGGAAAAGTTCCCTACCTCCAGATTCATCTGTTCCAAATATCAGGCTGATGTGTAATCAGGACAGTGATTCTCAATTTCCATAAAGGATGAGTCAGTTTTTGCACACTGCTTCAAAACTCTAGCCCAGCTTTCACTCTTGACCAGTATGTGCTTCTCAGATCAATATCTCTTACCAGAATTAATCTGGTTTTGAACCCATCTGCAGCCCATGACTCATAATTTTAATGTCTCTTGGGAAAATCTTCTAGGATCAATAATTCTTTAAGTAAAACCTTGGCCCTTGGCCCTTGGCCCTATGTCTAGGACAATGTGTAGGTCAAAGACATTCTTCTTGAAAGTTGATTTGTGGCCATTTAAAGTGCTTATATCACTTTAAGTGTAAGCTGAGGCTATGAAAAAATTTCAGACCACACTAAAAACTACACAAATGAAGCAGCCTGTTACGTCTAACTGCCAAAAGACAAAGTCTGGAACCAAATATCCATAGCATACATCAGTGTGGAAGTGTACATTGATTTAGCTTCTTTGGAAAACATTTTGTCATTATTTTCTAAAGTTAAATAGACAATACATCTTTCATCTGTATTCACAGCTACTCCTATGGTTCACGTCACTGCCTGAGCTCCACTTCCTGTCAGGTCAGCATCGATATCAGATTCTCATAAGGGCTCAAGCCCTACTGTGATGTGATTGTGCACACTGCTGAATCACCCCAAAACTATGGACCCAACCCTCTGGTCTATGGAAAAATTGTCTCTGGTGTCAAAAGGGTAGGGATTGCTGTCCTAGAGAAACTTTTGCTCATGTATACCAGGAAACATGTTTAAGACAGGAATTTTATAGTAGCATACCCCTAACAAAACAGAACCCAAGAATTCTCTGTAGGAGAATAGATAAATAACTTGCAAAACACTCATCCACTAGAATATCACACAGTAATAAAAATAAATTATCTTCAACTATCTGCACTGACATGGATGCATCTTAGAAGTAGAAATTCAAGTGGAAATAACCTCCAGGTGGAGCACACTGCCTACCATATAATCCCTTTTTAGTTCAAAAAAGAATGCAAATTAGTAGACAGTTTACATGGACATGAAGCAGTAACTTCAGTGCCTGTAAGTGAAATTTTAGGATCTCCTGTTCCCATAACATCCTGTTATGTCTAAGCAAAGCCACCAAGATATAAAACAGTCACAGCTTGACAAATTGCCTTTGTGATCTCTGTCTGCCTACCCACAAATTCCATGCCAACCTCCTTGACCAAATGTACAAAAGTTGGAATCTGTCCTTTGTCCTCTGCTCAGCCACTTTGGATTTCTCAGCTAAACCAATGTATACTAAAAAATAAAAACTTCCTGTTTTCCATCTGGTCTCATCTGTCTCTTAAATCCTGTAACATATACACATCTGTAGCAAAATTATTTTTTTAAAGCAAAGGAATTAAAACAAAAGATTTGGGATGCCGTGAGCTCCAGGGGGAGGTGGAGGGATCAGAGGAGAGGCACACAGGCAGTTTAGATAGATGGCAGATGCATCGGGTTTCATTACTAATAAGCATATAAGTTACATATTTGGTTTTGTTTGAAGTAAATACTTGCAAAGTGAAGAAAACTCCTTAAATCATGTGGGTCAAGAAGAGTAAACCTCATCTCATTTTAATGTAAACCAAAGCCTCATTTAGGAGAATGCACAGTGATTTCTAGGGTCCCTATAACATTATGACATTTGTAATCACTGGTGCTCATGGTAGGTTGCTTGCATTGAATAGCAGCAAAATGACTCTCATATGCAATGGGGAAGAGCAGAGATCAAGGGCAGCGTGGTGACCCCATAGTGATGATTTTCAGTGGGAGATGAATCTTGTTTGGAAAGAAGCACCCAAAATGCCAACCAAGGGAGCCCTTACCTCGGGGAATGTGACAGGAGAAAACTCAAGCTTCATTTTTTAAAAATCTGAGCTTTTTCTTTTTGTTCTTCTGTGCTACTTAGATTTGTCACAGTAAGCAAAGATTACACACATAAAATTTCCAAAGCAATAAGAATGAGAAAAAAGCAGCGACTTTGACCTATCGCCTGTTCAGTGTATCGTCTGTGAACTGTTTGAAAGCAGTCTGAAGATAAGAAGAATACTCGTATGTTTTCTGCTGAGATCAAAAAAGTTTTCTCTAAAGGAAGTAGACTGGCTTTGATAATGCCCATTTGGCCATGTCATGTCTAGCTTCAACACACAATAGTTCTTGTTACCTAATCTATGTCTATAAATGACAGAGACTGTTCAGTTTCCCTTCCTCCCTTTCCCTGGGTGGCAGCTTCCATATTTAGCTAGATGTTGTGGTTAGTATCTAGTTGTCCCTCCAAAGCCTCATGTAAATCATGGGGCTGTCAGGCCCGAGGCCTGAGGGGCAGGGCTTGAGGGGGCGTGGCCAAGAGAGGCACAAACTTAAACTGACAGGCTCCCCCTGCAGGTGGCAGTTTCGCGTGGAGGTATGGAGCAGATCCTCCTGGACACGGCAGCACCCCAGCCCCTCCTCCAGTCTCTGTAAAGCACGGGTAGCATCTTGAAACCTCCAGGAACTGTGAGCTAAATAAACCTTTCCTCCCCTAAGCTTGTGTGGTGGGTATTTGTTTCAGCAACAACTGAATAGTAACTGAAACAGAATTTGGTACCAGGAGAGTGGGGTTGTTGCTGTGGCTATACCTAACCATGTGGATAACAAGCTTTTGGGAATGGCTTATGGGAAGAAATAGTAAAGGTTTGGCAATGTTGCCTATGAGTAAAGCGCTGGAACAGTTTTGGCACCTCTGCAGGGGAGGTTCTGGTCAGAGATCAGACTAGAAGACTGATAGAAAGCCAACCTGTAAAGACCAGGCTGGGGAGGTTCCTGCTGGGAAGGACTGCATTGGCTTTTGGACTCCAAATCATTTGTGTTTTGGCTTGGTCCAAACTTTGGCAGAATTTTGCCTGTGTCCAGAGACTTTGCCTGAGACTGAAATTAAACATGGAGGACTAATGAATCTTTCAAAGGAAATTTCAAAGCAGTCGAATATTGGAGCAGTGGCATGGTTATTGCAGGGGGCTCTTAGTCAGATGTATGGTGAGAATGAACAGCAAAGAACCCAGCAGAATGATTTAAAATGTTGTGAGTTTGACCAGAAAGAAAGAGCCAGGGAGGCTGTGGACTGCAAAGATGGAGCTGAGATCTCCATTGCCCAGGAGGAACAGGAGAACAGAAAAGATGTCCTGAGGGCATCACAGAAGGTGGCAGTTTCTTGCCTTTTGCAGTCTCAAAACAGCAAGGGTGAGGGCCTTTGCTTTGAGGAGGAAGCCGCAGAGCCCAGTGTTCCAGAATGGAGGCAGTGGCCACAGCAGACTACAGAATAGCACCGGCATAGAGAACTTGTCCAGAAATCCAGGTAGCTCCTACAGCTAAGAGAGAAGGAAGCCTGGCTACTGCTCCAGCTGGCAGCAGACCTTGGCATCATCCACATGGCACTGGTTTTAGGTGCATGCAGAATGCAGGAATTCTGAGGTTAAGAAGGCTTCCACCTCAATTTCAGAAGAAG
>PVKN010042815.1:0-10336 GCA_004027915.1 Capromys pilorides | reverse complement strand
TTGTCTGTCTTCTCTCTCTCTGGGTGTCTGTCTCTGTCTCTCAGTCTGTCTCTCTTCCCTCTGTTTCTTTCTGTGTGTCTCTCTCTGTCTCTGTCTCTTTCTCTGTCTCTCTGTCTGTCTCTGTCTCTCTGTCTGTCTCTGTCTCTCTGTGTCTCTGTCTGTCTGTCTGTCTGTCTCTCTCTCTCTCTCTCTCTCTCTCACTCTCTCTCTTTCTGTGTCTTTTCCCCCTGCTCCCTCTCATCTTCAAAATCTAATCTAAGAACTCAAGCCAAAAACTAACTGGCTTAATTTTTTTTTTCTTCCATATTTCTCTACCCCTAGAAAAGCACCAATCCCATCTTGTCCTTTCTATCTCAGGACAGACCTTTAGCTGTCAGAAGGCTCAAATATTTTTTTGGTTTCCAGGGAGAAGCAGGAAACTAGAGGGCAGCAGAAGTTAGTGGAAGCTAGGCAGCTCTTTCTGGTAACACTATAAATTGTCCTAGTTTGTCCACCATGTGAGATGAGGCAGAGGGCATGCCCAACCTTTGTATTTTTCCAAGCCAGTAAGGAGTTCACAAGGTCACCTCAAATTTACCTTCCCTTTTCTTCCTCTTGTTTTCCATTTCTATTACTCTTTGAAGCACAAGTCAGTTAAGAGCTTCCAGAGATTCTGTTCTTCTCCCAGTCACAGAACAGATCATTCAGGTTCCACATGTGCAAACTAGAGTTTGTATACCTTTTAGTCCTCATGTTTTTATTCTCCATGATATTTTGCTCAGCTTTCTCACTCTTTTAGGAGCCTTTTTGTGCTCAAATTCTCATTTGTGATTTGCTCCAGGTGGTCTTTTATCTCTGGGTACCCTTAGTGAGTTGCTTTCTTGGGGCCTTGCTTCACCCCAGTCTACCTTTCTGCCACGATTGGCAGCCATTTTGATTCCTCTTGTGAGTGAGTCACATGATTCTGCCATACTTGTTGGTCATTTTAGTTGGTCACCTTTATTGGTCCATGGCTGAACCATGTTTGTTTACCATTTTCTTTTTTGAGCTGACCTCATAGACACCAGGAAGTCTAACCCTTTAGATAGAAGCTAAGCCTCCAATTTTAGGGAACATATGGACCTCCTCCCCACTTCTCTTTTGAATCAAGTCAGATCCCCTCCTTGTTTGTTTTCTTTAGCAAAAATTCAAGTACTTTAGAACCATGCTTGACAGCCTGCACAGAACAGAGGAACAGCCAGGAAAGTGCAACTCCAGGGGCTGTGCATGCGCAAAGTAGAGCCAGCCTTCTTCTTAGAACTTTTTAAGGTTTTTTTTCAATTCTTTAAAAAAGTATGCAATATAGTAACAACAACAACAAAAGCATTAGAAATGATACCAAATTCCACTACACAAAGTAATAAGAATTCAACAGTGTTTGCTGTATTACATGATACTATCATTCTAATCAGTTGTTTAAGTTACAGATATAAAGCTGCAAAATTAGTTTTTAAAAAGTTATAAGAAAATAGAAAGTAAAAAGAAAAAGAAAAACATTTTAAGCCTTAGCTACTCCTTTCAAAAGACCAACAGAAAATTGGTAATACAATTATACAAACAGTCAATGTAAACATATTTTCTTTTTGTTCTTTTCTTCATCCCAATTTTTCCTGCCCATTGAACAAATTCTTCCTCTTTCACAGTATCAATTGTACCTTTCAGATTTTATTTTCCCTTTCAAATTCTCACACTAGCAAGACAATACAATGTTTGCGCTTATGGGTTTGATTTATTTCACTTACCAATACAGTCTCCAGTTGCATGCACTTACCTATAAAAGCCTCACATTTATCTTTTGTTATAACTAAGTAATATTCCATTGTGTAAAAATACCACATCTTTTTTGTCCATTCCAAATATGGTAGAATCACGTTACCCACTTGGGTTGATGAGCATTTGGGTTGTTTCCAAGATTTAGCTACAACACATTGTGCTGCTATAAACATGAGTGCACATATATCAATATGGTAGGATGACTTCAGTTCTTGGGGAAAAATACCTAGGAGAAGAATAGCTGGCTTCAATGGGACCTCTACTCCTAGCTTTTTCAGGAAACTCCACACTGATGTCCACAGTGGTTGTATCAGTCTGTACTCCCATCACCAGTGAGAAGGGCTCCTTTTTCCCCAAGGCCTCTCCAGCATGTTATTGGTTGGTTTCTCAGTGATAACCATTCTTTCTGACATAAGATGGTATCTCAGCATTCAAGTTTATTTTTAAAAGAGGTTTCTATCTGTACTGCCTTAAACCAGGTACCAATCAAGGTTTTTATTACCTGGGTAAATGTAAAAGATACTGTTTTTCAAGTGGCTCCACCCTGATCTCTGAAGAGTTTACCGTTTCTAAGGGAGTCTCCATGGGAGGGGCTCCACCCTATTCTATTAAGTGTGTACTGTTTCTCTAGTGGATAAGACAGTCCCAGCATGGGGATTTTCCACTGATCTCTTAGCAGTTTATTGTTCCTCAAGTGGTGGTGGGGGGGAGCAGGGGCCCACCCTGACCTCTTGGGAGTTTCTTTCTTTTTTCTTTTTTTTAACCTAAGAATTTTATTTATGCCCACACAAACAAAAAAATCAGAATGGTCCTTAAGCATATGAGCTCTGATTTGGACCATGGACAATTTCCCCCAACATTTACAGAAGCAAAGGAAATGTATCAGGCTACCAAATGCCCTTTTTTGATAAAGGAAGTAACTACAAAAGCTTTATTTATTTGTTCAAAGTAACCAGTGCTATAGATGCAAAATAAAACCCAACAGCCCCCCAAATACTACTTTTAAAACTGACATATTAAACTTGATTTTCATTAGAATGTTTTTCCACACTAGTAAATCAAAACCAAGACCCAAATTTTATATATATATATATATATATATATATATATATATATATATATATATATATAAAAATATATATATATATATATATATATATATATATATATATATATAAAATAAGTTATTGAGCTTCATCTTCTGGACAAAAATGCCAAGCTAGTCTCCCTTCATAAAAAGCAATTATGGTCTGAGGACGTTTCGTATCTGCCTCTTTTGCCGGCACTGAGTCAGCCTCATCTGAACCTTTCCATTTCATGGGAAACATCGATTCTCCACTACTATCTGTGGCACCAATTATCTGTTCAGGATCAAGACCTCTAGCAAAACCTCTGGGTCTATCAGCAGCATCTCTTTTTTTCTTTGACTTGCTGTCATCAGATTCACTGTCAGATGAAGATTGTCTTTTTATATCAACTTTTTCTTTACCAGCTTTTTTCTAATTAAGAAATGCTTCAATTGGGCTAGGGAGCTAGCTCAGAGGCACAAATGCCTGCCTGGCAAGTGTAAGGTCCTGAGTTCCATCCCCAGTTCCGCAAAAAGAAAGAAAGAAAGAAAGAAAGAAAGAAAGAAAGAAAGAAAGAAAGAAAGAAAGAAAGAAAGAAATGCTTCAATTAACTCTGGACAATCTAAATTTTCTTCAGGTTCCCGTGTATTGTCAGCAACTGTAAATTCCTTCCACTTTAGAAAATACTTCACCTTCCCATTCACTACACGTCAGTCTAATATTCTTTCTACTGCAAACTCTTCAGGTTCTGCTTCCTCAACTTTTTTACTTTTTCCATTTTGTTTCTTTCCCAGTTTTTGCAATGTAGTTTTATTGGAGGCCATTCTTCACTGCAGACTTGAAGAGCTATTAATCACCACCTCGGATGATCAATCGTGGGTCCCTAGTCTCTGCCTGCATGCCTGCAGCTCCCTCTTGGGAGTTTCTAAGGAATCCACTAGAGGGCTTCGCCCTTCTCCCAGAAATCAGTGTGCCAGTACAGCATGGGAAGCACCCAGCATATCCCAGCTACTTCAGTAGGGTGAACTAGGAAACAAGAGAGACAGGTACAAACTGGCAGTGTAAATTAAAGTAATAACAATCCCTTATATTCAGTTTTTTATGGTTCCTTATATCTGTAAAGAAGATAGAGAGCCCTCCAGATTAAAAAAAAAAAATTTAAAAAGCCACTGATATCTTTGATTATCCTGTCATCAGATGCCCACATGTTTCTCAGGAGGATGCAGGCCTTTCAATCTGTTGCCACCAGAGGATAGCATCCTGGAGAGACCTAGTATTTTCAAATAGGACCCTATTGCTGAACACAACCTGTACTGTACTCAATAATTAGGATCTAGAGGAAGATGAATGGAGGACAGAGAAAAAACAGATCAAAATTATGGCTGTTGAAATTGGCGATGAGATAGAAAATTAGGGTGTCCTGAAGCTGGCTGGGGTAGTAGGTGTGACATGTTAATTATGAGATCCATGACACACACAGAACAGTTCCCAAGCCCTACACATGGATTTTTTTAAAATTCATTTTAGTACAGGGGTACAGGTCTACAGGGTCTCACTATATAGATCAGACTCATAGTAATCCTCCCATTTTCAGCCTCACAAAGTGCTGGGCTTACAGGCGTGTGCCACTATGCCACCATGCCCAGTCTCAATTGTCATCTCAGCATGCCCCGGGGGCAGGGCCAGCATAGCAGGTCAGGGATTGAACCCCTGCTGCTGTGCTCTACCTAAACAGACATTTTAGTCCCCTGAGCTATCAAGTCAGCCCTCTAAAATTTGAGAAAGATTTCTATTTTTTTTTTTTTTTTTTCCTGGCTCAAGGGGTCTGGTACAGCATGTGGTGCTGGAGATCAAACAGCAGTCCCTTGCCTCAACCTCCTACACATGAATTCTTGAAAGAACTTGAGTAGGCTTTCAGTAGGGTGGTCTAGACCTAAAATAGCCTGAGGTGTGGGATCCCAGCATTACCTCTCAGAATGCATATGCAGAAGCCCTCGAAGGTTTTCTCAACAACTAGACAACATAAAGGTCACATTACGCCACGAAGAGTTTGCTATCCTAATTTTCCATGATAGCTCATGCTGCATTTTCCAGACACAGTCTGCCATTTTTGCTTTCACCCTTTTTTTCTCTTTACTCAGCCCAGGCTGACTCAAAGCTCACTCTGCACAGCCAGTTTCTTCTCAACTCCTTATTTGTACTTTCTTGAATAAACTTGGCTATTCTTTTTCTACTCATTTTGTTCAATGCTTTGTTTAAATCAAGAAGAACCTGAATCCAACTCCAAAGACAGAAGCAAGCAACCCAGAAACCAGTAACCCTTAGGCGGTGAGTCCCTTTTAGAAGAAGCTACTGGGTAATAGCTATGCTTTAAGTGCACCCAAGCTGTCCAATGGGAAACCCAGGGCCAATGAAGGCCTTTGAGAAAACTAGACATTAAGTACATGCTCTAAGCCATTGTCTAGGTCCTGCTCCACGTGTCAAGGGTCCAATGTATCTGAGTGAAGATATTGGAGGACTGACTGCCCGTGCTCCCAGAAATGGACTAGGGCACCCAAAGCCCTCACCTCTCTCTCTGATGAAAGGAACCGATGACGACAACCTGCAGTGCCCCTATCCACAGACATCTCAGTCTCCTGTGCAAAGCCCTGGATGACCCTGGATTCATGGGCCAACAATTTCAATTTCTTTGGTTTCTGTTTTAACTTTCTTCTCTGGAAACCTCTTTTTTAGGTCTATAGCCATAACTGGGGGGCCAAGGAGAGCCCTAGTAAGAGCCTCTTTTTTTTTTTTTTTTTTTTTTTTTTTTTTTTTTTTTTTTTTTTTTTTTTTTTTTTTT
The DNA here is from genome assembly GCA_004027915.1 of Capromys pilorides. Taxonomy (NCBI): domain Eukaryota; kingdom Metazoa; phylum Chordata; class Mammalia; order Rodentia; family Capromyidae; genus Capromys; species Capromys pilorides. The sequence goes on along the minus strand of PVKN010042815.1, from coordinate 4,639 downwards.
TTTTTTTTTTTTTTTTTTTTTTTTTTTTTTTTTTTTTTTTTTTTTTTTTTTTTCAGTGCCAGGGATTGAACTCAGGACCCTGCATTTGCCAGGCAAGTGTTTATTCTACTGCGCTATCTCCCCAGCCAAGCTTCTTTACTCCTACTCTGATGTGTCACTTGAAATGTCAAGTGTTCAACTGTGAGTTTTTCATTCTCCTACAGTGTCCTCTCTTTCCCAGAAGAGATTTCCTAGCAGACTGAGGAAAATCGTCAAATTCTTGCAAAGGGTAAAGCAGACTCTACCTATTGGAAGTATGCCAGGTTATGTTTCTTAGACACCCCTAAGGCTACTATGGATAAAAGGGAAATTAGATAAATTATGGGGAAGCCCAGAGCAGGCCTTAACAAGATTAACACCTGTGTGGTATGAATGGATCTAATATATAGCAAGGCTACTTGCACTACTCTTTTCATCAATCATTTTTTGGGAATCAAACTCAGGACCTCACGCTTGGCAGGTAGGTGCTGTGCCACTGAGCTACATCCCCAGCCCCTTACTTGCCTACAGGCTCAGAGGCCAATCATGCTTATGAACAAGTGATCTCCCAGATGTGTACAAGCAGGCGGGACATCGGTGACCTGTTCCTCCAAGATGTGAAGAGGTGGGGCTCACTGCTGGAAGCAGCTGTGTTCAAGAGAGACATCAGAAAGCAGATTATGCACCTGTCCATTCACAACAGGTCAATGAGGCTAAACCTCTTCACCCAGGAACTTTTGCTTAAAATGTGGACCCCATAGCTCTTACTGAGACAATGACGCTAGGAAAAGGCAAAACAAAAAAGCTAAATATCTACACAGTCTCCAAACACCATTCTGGTGCTACATATCCATGTATAATACGAGCCTAGGGAGGAGGGGAGCCTGCTAATTAATAAGTGATTATCTATGAAGCACAACCAGGAAATTCTATAAGTTCTACAGGCAGTCTATTTTCCCAAGTAGATCACAGTCATTCATTGCAAAAGATCCAGAAGAGACATGTCTAAAGTCTTCTTGAGAAATCAAAAGGCTGAAGAGAGGCAAGACAGACAGCCTTACCACCTCTCAATACACTAGCCTTGTTCCCAGTTCCTGAGGAACTGTTAAACTGATCCTTCCTCAAGGCAGGCAGTGGAAAGCTATAAAAATACTACATGGGGCTGTGGGGATAGCTCAGTAAAACAGGTGTTTGCCTGGCAAGTGCAAGGTCCTGAGTTCAATCCCTGGTACTGCAATAATAACAATAACAATAACAATAATAATAATAATAATAACAATAAATAAAAACCCTACATGGAAATGGTCACTAAAATTGTCACAAGACTAGGACTCTAGAAGACCTGAGGCTCCTCTGGAAGACCTGAGGCTCCTCTTAAAAAAGAAGGACCCTAGTATTGCTCTGGGTGCATATACATACAGTCACTAATGATGCCTAATTTACCACTGTTTAAACAGACACCAATGTTAAGATTCCTGCTTTGATTTATATAGGGTTTCACCCTGTGATTTAGGCTGGCCTTGAACTCACAGGCTGGCTTCAAATTTAGGGATCCTTTCACCTCTGCCCCCTAAATGGTGGGATTCCAGGTGTGCACCACCACATCTGGCATGAGACTTCTGCTTTAATTAGAACCATAATGTGGCTACGGATACAGCTTAGGTTCTCAGTAATTTATTCAATATCTCTTTTGTCATACTTCCTCATCCACAGTAAGTATGGAAATCTGATCTTCTCTTTCTCATATTTGGACTCTACATCCTCAGAATTCACTAAGATTCTTCTCACCAAAGAACCACTCAACAGTTCTTCATATATAGATGCTATTTTTTCCATATCCATATTCATAAGGCATAGCCCTTGTCTGTTCACAACAGATCACTGAGGCTATATCCATATCCACATAACAAGGCTTCCAATTCTTGTTTCTTAGTCTTGTTTCCAAATTTTTATTTTTATTTCTTCAACCCAAGTGGTAAACTACAGCATCCCATGGTATTTGGAGAATGCATATTCCCCAGTAGCGAGGGCCTACAGCCTCTTTCAGCAGGTACTAGCTATATGCAGATGGAGACCTCTACTCCCTTAGCACCCCAGAAAGAATTAGGGGGTTACATTTTCTCTCATGGGGAAATGAGGCAGGATGTAGGATGTGGCAGACTGACTGGGAAAGTGGGAATAATCCGTTAATACAAAGTTCTAGGACACATGCACAAAGCAGTTCCTAAAGCCCTGCGCATGGAACCAATGAGAGAGAGCTACCATCAGTTCTTCTCATGAGAACTCAAGTAGGTTTTTCAGAGGATGACTTAAACCTAAGGTCAGCTTGAGAAGTGAGAGATACAAAAAAAGACAGTTACCATCAAGCTCTGGACTACTGTATTCCCTTTTTCAGGGTATTCTGTTCTCATGCTGTAGAGTATGTTTTTCTCCTGCTGTTAGTTGGCCAAACTTACTCTGCAGAGTATGTTTCTTTTCTACCTTTAATAAACGTGAAACCTTGCTCTCTTTTTTTTCCTCTCTATTAACTTTCTATTAAGCTTCCAAGTTTGAGTTCTCAGTTCAAAACAGTTATGCAAACTGGATTTGTTATGCACGTATTGATTTGGCTTTGTACTTTCTATTTTAAATCCTTTATTTGCTGCTTGTTAAAGTTCTGAAAAAGTTTGGCTAAACAAGAAAATGCTGACTGGCACTTAGAGATGAAATTCATCACCAATGGTATAGATAGAATTGAATTTAACAATGGGATCTGGGTTGTTGCTCAAACTTTGTTAAAGAACATGACATTGACTCCAAGATACCAATCATTCCTTTGGACATAGAACAAAGACAGACCAATCATGCAGACAGACCTATCGCAGCAATGAGGGACAATTAAAACCTAACCACAGGATGGTTGATCAGCAATATTTTCATAAAAAAGATCTTCTATGAAAATAGGGGGAAGGGGAGGAAGATGTGAAAGTTTTCAGAATAAAAATGGAGTCACTTTTTCAACCCTAACTAAATAAAGCAAGAAGTTATGAAGGAGGGTTCTCATGTACAATTGCAGTAGTAGGCATTGCAAAAGGCCATCAGTTTCACAACCTTATACAAAGTACACTGTAACTTTATTGTTTTGAGACAGAGTCTCACTATTCTAATCTGACCTTGAATCACTAAGTAGCCTATGCTGGTCTTGATGTCATAGCAATCCTCTTGCCTCAGCCTCAGAGGTTTTCATTACAGGTGTATGCCACCATCCCTGACTTAGCCTACCGCAATCCTACACAAAACAAAAATGTTTATGCCAGAATAACTGGCCTGCAACTTCCTGCCTATATTATGTCATAATTTCTGCTGAATAATCCAAGTCCCAGTCTCCCACTGAGGAGATACTGGCATATCCTAAACACCCCTGAGTTCTATAAGGTTACAAGGATGAGTTGAAAGGGTAGCAGAATCTGGTGAGCCAGTTCACACTGAAGCCTGCAGGAAGAAAATGCTGGAATGGAAATTTGCTGTTACTTGAGAAAACCTGAAACCTCTCAGCCTGCAGCTTCTGCACTACTACCAGAACTCAACCCCCACACACAGCAGCCCTGAACAAAGAGCAAGTGCATAGGTAGGACCTCTCGACCTGCACCCCAGCACCACCACTGAACTCCACTCCCGCCCACAGCTCGTGACTGGTGTGAACATAGGCAGAAATACTCAGCCTGCACCCTTGGGCCACTGGAACTTCTACCTCGCCCAAAACCCAGCTTGGGCATCTGCTGTGGAACACTGCAGCAAAATTCCCTGTAGAGAGGCTAGGGGTCAGACCATACTAGCTAATCCAGGAGCTGAGCATCTTGCCAGAGGAGCGCAGTGGGCTCTCCTCCAAAATCTGTAACAGGAAGAAGCTGAGCACAGCAGCCAGACCAAGCCAGGCACATCTGGACAAGATCAAACTTGGTAGATATGGACCCAAATTTCAGTAGGTGCTAACAGCATAACTTCACCAAAGTTCTGCGCCAATGTTCAAAGATCACTGCTATACAGAATGATAAAGACAGGGAGTAAAATGCAATCTCAGGTCCTGAGCCCAACCAGAACAAATATAGGAGACACTACCATAGAAGAAAATGGGAATCATGCAGCTAAAAATCTCTGAATTAGTAGCATCTGAAGTAAACAAACAAACGCAGAAACGTATAGAGGGACTCAGATTGGAGATAACCTCTGAAGTAAAAAAAAAAAAAATCTCTGAATTAATAGTGTCTGAAGTAAAGAAACAATTGCAGAAAGGTAGAGAGGAAATGAGAGCAGAAATAATCTCTGAAGTAGAAAGAAAGGATAACTATAATGAAAGACTTAATAAATGCCTCTAAAGAAGACATGGATAAAAAATTAGAGGAGAATAGAAAAATGATGGAATCCTTGAATGAACAATATAGGAAAGAAATAGATTGTATGAAACAGTTTCAAAGAGATATGCAGGAAAATAAAATCTCAATCACAAGCTAGCAACACCATATGAATGAAAGTGAACATAGAGTTTCAGATCTTGAAGACACAGCTGTGGCTAGTGCAAAGGTAAAGGATCTCTTTAAAACAACCAAGATGAAAGAAAAAATAATTCAACATCTGCAAGATG
>PVKN010042814.1:0-10335 GCA_004027915.1 Capromys pilorides | reverse complement strand
AGATAATACTGAAAGTGAGAAGAAAACATTCAGATGGGAGGGGGAACAAGTGAAAAAGGAGAGGAAAGGGAAGTAAAGGAAAAGCAAATAGAAGAAAAAAATTAAAAAGTTTTTTTAAATAATGATGGAAAGAAGAGTTAAAGGGAGGGAACAGAAATGGGGAAAAAAAAAGAATCAAGATATATTGTGTAAAGTTACAAATTTCCTACAATGAATTGATCACATTCCATGTATATCAAAAATATACCAGTAAAATTAATTTTAAAAAAAGAACCAACTCATGATGAAGGTAAGCATTATGGACTGCAAATACCGACTTGGAAAATTAAAAATTTGAGGGGCTGGCAAGATGGCTTAGCAGTCTAAAGTACCTGCTTAGGAAAGCTTAGGCAACTTCAGGGACTGTGGTTTGATCCCTGGTACCACATGCTGCACCAGCCCCACCCCCAGGGCAGGCTGAGCTGGCCATAATAAAAAAAAAGATTCTTCTCAAATTTATAAAAAAAATTAAAAATTTGAAAAAAAAAAGTGGAATAAAAAATAAATAACACTGCCAGGCATGGTGCTGCACACCTATAATCCCAGCACTTGGGAGGCTGAGCCAGGAGGATCAGTGTGAGTTCAAGACCAGCCTGGGTTACAAAAGTTAAGCTCAAGACCAGCCTCAACAGCAAAGTGAGACCCTGTCTTGAAAAGACAAAAAACCATAAAATACAATTCTTCTGGGCTGGCAAGATGTCTCAGTGGTCTAAAGCGCCTGCTTAGGCAACCACAGGACCAAGGTTCGACCTCTGGTACCACATGCTGCACCAGCCTTACCCCCAGCACAGGCTGAGCCAGCCATTAAAAATAAATAAAGAACACCAAAAAAAAAAAAAAAAAAAAGAATGGAAGAAAGAAAGAAAGAAAAGAACACCACTGAGTGCCCACCTATAATCCTAATACTCTAGAGGCTGAAGCAGGGGGCTTGCTTGAGTTCGAGGTCATCCTGAGGTAAGAAGTGATTTCAAGGCCAGCCTGAACTGCATAGCGAAACCTTGTCTCAAAAAGACAAGAGAAAGAGAGACAGAAGGAGAAGAAGGCAGGGAGGAAGGGAATGAGGAAGGGAAGAAAGAAGGGAAAGAGAGGGAGAGAGAGGCAGGGGCAGAGAAACACGCAGACAGGCATGAAATTAAGTAAATTACAGTTAGTCAGGTCACCAAAAAAGCACGTAATCACTAAGTGCTATCTATGAAGACACCAGGTAATATAACGAGTATTTAAGATAAATATACAAGGGGCTGGTGAGATGGTTCATCGGTCTAAAGCGCTTGCTTAGGAAAGGTTAGGCAACTGCAGAAACCGCAGTTCAATCCCAGGCACCACATGCTGCACCAGCCTCACCTCCAGGGCAGGCAGGCTGACCCAGCCATAATTAAAAAAAAAAAATAGCCAAACATGGTGGCACACACCTGTAATCCCAGCACTCAGGAGGCTGAGGCAGAAGAATCATTTCAAGTTTGAGACCAGCCTGAACTGTACAGTGAGACCCTGTCTCACAAAAGACCAAAAAATAAAATAAAATAAAACAACCAGAATATCAGGTGGCACACACCTGTAATCTCAGCACTTGGGCGGTTGATGCAGGAGTATCGGTGTGAGTTCGAGACCAGCCTGGACTACAAAAAGTGAGTTCAAGACCAGCCTGAACTATATAGTGAGATCCTGTCTCAAAAAAAAAGGTAAATGTACAAGAAAAGTTAAGGTCTAATCTTATAATGGCCTCAATCATTTTCAAAATTATGTCTGTATTTGTACAGAGACTTTTAAAAAGATGAATTACATGCCAGGCTATTTTAAAAAGATCCTCAATCCAGAATAGGGAATAAAAATTAGGCCTCAACCATTTTCAAAATTATGTCTAAACAAAGCGCCCTCTTGAAAAATCTGTCCTTAATCCCAATTCTCTTTGGAGAAATATTCTACCTTGCTACTTTTCATTGCTTAATTATACTTGATGTTCTCTGTAATAATAATTTACTTGTTTTCTATACATATTGGTAATAATTATTTTTAAATTATTAATACGTGTCTGCAGTATATAATGATTATATTATGATAATGGGGAGCTGGTACATGCAAATAATACATCTCAATTCTCTTTACTCCCAGGGCTGGAGCGACAGCTCAGGGGCACAAGTGCCTGCCTGGCAAGTGCAAGGTCCTGAGTTCCATCCCTGGGTCCAAAAAAAAAAAGAATTCTATTTACTCCCCGTTTCCTTTTATAATTATTTAGACTTAATTATAAGTTTTACTAATTCTTTACTCACCATCTTCTTCTAAGCTGTCCCCATCCTCACTTTTTTTGTCTGGCTTAATTGAGTCTGACATCTTCTTCAAGGGCTGTTAGAAAACAGATAACTCACTATTACAGCAGCCTTCTCCCATATCTGTATGATGTTATGGACTCTAGTTTCTCAACAAATTATCTATTTGTTCTATATCTTCAAGAAATTCTCATTGGTCGAATCAAACCCTTCCCTTTTATCCTTTGTTCTTTCTTTTCTTAGGACAAAAATATTCAATTAGACTAATATTTTAAACTGGATGTCTGACATGCTTTTCGAAAATTATAGTGGCTTAAAAAAAAAAAAAAAAGAAAATTATAGCGGCTTGCGTCCCCATTAACTTGAATGCTTAAAACAAAAACAAAACCAAAACTACCACTCAGCATGTCCTCCAGTTACTTCTGTGTGTCATAGAAGGCCTCAATGAGGTCACAATGTTATGGTTATCAAAGACATTTTTGTGGGTGCCATTTTGCTGGCCAATTTTATCTACAGATAACTACAACTCTAATATACTTTTCTTCCCCCTCCTGCCTTTTTGAGACAGGGTCTCGCTATGCATTTAAGGCTGGCCTCCAGCTCACTTTCGTAGCGCAGGGTGGGAACTCGCACCAATCCTCCCGCCTCAGCCTCCCAAGTGCTGGGATTACAGGCGTGCACCACCATACCCGGCTTCTAAAATACTTTTATTTAAATTCTTAATATCACAAATAAGTAAAGATTATAACTTTTAACAGCCATGGATATAAGCGCCTGTCAGGGAAGCACAAGGTCTGGAGTTCTATCCCTAGTACCGAAAAATAAAATTTCTAACTTTTAAGAGTTTAAAGATGGCAGAAACAGTACAAGAATAATTTTAATTTCTCTCACGCACCATTTCCCTCAGAAACTTGTAGCCGAAAACGAGGACCACTTTCGGAAACTTTCGAAACCTTACTTTCCCATCTCATAACCTTAGACTGGGGCTGTACCTCACCACTAGTAGAGGATGAACAGAATTTGCGGCTTTGTCCTAGTGCTCATGAAACCGCAGAGCCAAAGACTCCTTCCACCGCAGAGCCGAAGATCCCATCTGAGGACTACAGTCTTACATCCTGGGTTCAAGCTAAGTCCTGCCCATCGAACTTGGCCAATTGTTGACGTTCTAGATGATGGACAGCAGATCTGACCAATCGCTGTCGTGAAGTGCCATTATGTAACATGGCACGGTTGGCGCCTAAACCATTTTAAAAAAAAAACCTCTAAACTATCTGACAGAGACAGACTTCTCAAAGTAGACCTATTCTATCTCTCATAATAACCAAGGGCTGGGGAGATAGCTCCACGGCACAAGTGCCTGCCTGGCATGTGCAAGGTTGTGAGTTTGAACCCCGGTCCCACCAAAAAAAAAAAAAAAAAAAAAACAGAACCAAGGTTGTTATGTGCTGAGACTAGCAAAATTCTTAAGCATATACCACTGAGAATAGGTGGTCTTATTACCACTGGGTGTGGCGAAAGTTCTCATTTTCCACTAGGGTACCGCTTATACCTTTCCGACCAGAAGGAACACCAGGGTTATTGGTGGTCTCCACAGAGGGTAAAGGGACATGGGGAAAGGGCTGGTGAGATGGTTTAGTGGTCTAAAGCTCCTGCAGGGACTGCGGTTCGATCCCCGGCACCACATGCTACGCCAGCCCCACCACCAGGGCAGGCTGAGCCAGCCATAAAATAAGTAAATAAAGAAACAAGCAAACAAATAAAAAATAAATTTTTTTTTTAAAAAAAAGGGACATGGGGAAAAATCTCACAATAAACTTCCAAGGCAGGGAGAAACCTAGACTTCCCATTGCACCTTGTGTGAGGGGGGTGGTACAAGGGCTTAAACCAAGGGCCTTCACATTGAGTTATATCCCTTGGCTTTCATCTTTTATTTTGGGTCTCACTAACTTCCTAAATTGCCCAGAGTGAGACAGAAATTTTGATCCTCTCGTTGCTACCCAGAGTGCTGGGATTATAGATGTGTGTCACCATGCTGTTTCCCAGCTTTGCCAGTTTGGTGTGGGTGATTTTTTTTTCTTGGCATCTGGCCAAGAAAAATTTCCTGTGTAGGGCCTGGGAGATAGCTCAGTGGCATAAGCACCTGCCTGGCAAGTACAAGGTCCTGAATTTGATCCCCAGTACCAAAATAAATAAATAAAATAAATTTTCTGTGTTGCTAAGATTCACTTCTCCTGCTCCATTGTCTAGAAAGAAAGTTTGATTTGAACTTTCTCTGCACTATTGGTGTTCCACATATACCTTTTCCACTGTTGTAAATGGGTTATATATTTATTTCTTGTGTTATTGTGAGAATAAGAGAAAACTATTGTAATATAATAGAATAATTGTAAAATGGTGACTATATTGATGTTCATTGTAAAATTCTTTAATCTTGCATGTACAATAAATTCATAATAACTGGGCATGGTGACACGCACCTTTAAATTTCCAGCACTTGGGAGGCTGAGGCAGGAGGATCTTTATGAGTTCCAAACCAACCTGGGCTACAAAGTGATCTAAAGGCCGGCCTGAACTATATAGTAAGATCCTGTCTCAAAAAGACAAAATAGGGCTGGGAGATTTCTCGGTGGTCGAAGCCCTTGGCTGACAAAGGCAAGGACTGAGTTTGATCCCTGGGTACTGCGTGTTGTGCCGCTTTGCCGCTTTGCCGCTGTGCCACGTGCCAGCCACCAAAACATGGCATTGTGGCACATGCCTGTAATTCCAGTGCTGGGGAGGCTGAGACAGTAAGATCACTATGAGCCCAAGCTGTGTAGTGAGACCCAATACCAAATAAATAAAAGATATTTAAAAAGACAAAATTAGAGACGGCAAGATAGCTCAGCAGACAACAGCACCTGCTTAGGCAAGTTCAGGCAAACTTAGGTACCATGGTTCAGTCCCTGGCAGCATAGGACATGCCAGCCCTGCCCCCAGGGCAGGATGAGCCAGCCGCAGAATCTGGGCCTGGTAGTGCATACCTGTAATCCCAGTGCTGGGGAGGCTGAAAACAGGAGGATCAGTATAAGTCCGAGGCACATAGTGAGACCTTGTACCAAATACATAAAAAAAGAAATAAAACTCATAATAAATACTGGAAAATGAAAGAAAAGGGAGCTATTTTATAGTAGTTCAAAAATAATACTTCAAGGTCATGTATAGTAGCATACACCTATAATCCTAGCACTCATGAGGTTGAGGCAGGAGGATCTCAGTGACTTTGAGGCCAGCCTGGGCTATATAACAAGTTCAAGACCAGCTTGAACTACATTTACAGTGAGACCCTGTCTAAAAACTAACTTCAAAAAGGAGAGAAATATGCCAGGTGTGGTGGCACATTTCTGTAATCCCAGCACTTGGGAGGCTGAGACAGGAGGACAGATGTGAGTTCAAGACCAGCCTGGGCTACGAATGTGAGCTCAAGGCCAGTCTGAACTGCATAGTGAGACCTTGTCTCAAAAAGACAAAAAAAGGAGAGAAATGAAAATTATAGGATTCTCTATATTTATCTTATATTCAGATTGTAGTAGGATTCTTCTCTGCAAGTGGCAGTACCCCAATCTAAGAAACCTTAAGGGGAACATGGAGTTTACTAGTTTCTGTAACTAGGAAGGACAAGGCAGTTTTCAGACACAAGTACACAGTGTTTTCTCTCCATCTCTTGATCTCTCATCTTAGTTTCTCTCTGTACTACCTAATTCTCTAAGACTCTTCCACATAGTGGGAATAACAACATGGCTGCCATCTCCTCTGAAGTCACACCCTTACAACTGGAGATCCTTTTCTACTTATCTTTTTCTTTGCATTTTTAAAAATTTTTGGAATATTTTAGGTATACATAACAACATTCATCACAGAGAATTTGAACCTGTACTTGATATATCTAGCTTCTTTTTCCCACTCCCATCCCTTCATCCCCTCTTACCTTTCTTATTTAAAAATCATTGTTTCTACTTTTCCTTCTGATCTTCTTTTGTCCCTTCCTTCCTTACTACCTTACCTCCATTGGTCTCCTTCTCATTTGAACATTTTCTTCTCATTACTCAGTATCAGTTATACATTTAGTCCTTATTTATACTTTCTGTTTGTCATACCTAAGTCCTTCTTTACTTTCTGATTTGGAAAATTCTAGGAGAAGTTATATGTGTCTGGCTTGGATCTTATTATCACTCCCTTGAAGCTAAAAATGGGTTGAGTCGTGGTCCATTCTAGGTTAGGTGTCAAGTTAACATGGGGTATGGGTAGGAGACTGCCTATCTCACTTAGGACTCTATCCAAAGGACAGTGAAGTAGAAGGCAACTTCCAAAGGAAGATATGTGCCACCAGGAAGCAGGGGTGGAATGAAACCTGGGTAAACTGAAAGAGCAGATGTGTGCTACATATACTTGTTAGTTTTCATGTTATAAAATTGGATTTCTTAGCTAGGCGTGGTGGTGCACACCTGTAATCACAGCACTTGGGAGGCTGAGGCAGGAGGATCAGTGCAAGTTCGAGACCAGCCTGGGCTACAAAAGTGAGCTCAAGGCCAGCTTGAACTGCATAGCAAGACCTTGACTCAAAAAGATAAAAAAAATGGATTTCTTGGATTTTGAATGCATGTAATCATACCATTTGCAAATAACTATACTTTGTATTTTTATTTCTTTTAGATTTATTTCTCTTTTTTTCCTTTGGTCTTATTGCATGTCAGAACCTTTACAATAACCTAATGGACATCTGGGCTTTATTTTTGAAATTTAGAGGAAGTGACTTGATTATATTTCCTATTGGTTTTTGGTGCTCTTTACTATATTTGGAAAGTTTTTTTCATTTCTTTTTTTCTTTCTTTTCTCTTTTTTTCTTTTTCTCTTTTTTTAAGACAGTATCTCTCTGTGTAGTCCAGACTGTCCTTGAACTCATTATACAACCCAAGCTGACCCTGAACTTGCAATAATCTTCCTGTCTCAGCTTCCCAAGAGCTTGGGATAATAGATGTGCATTTTTTTATGTGCTTGGTACGGGGTCTTACTACATAGCTGAGACTCTTAGTGATTCTCCTGTTTTCAGCCTCCTCAGCACTAGGATTACAGGTATGCACCATCATGCTGGATCTGGGCTGGCACAGCATGTGGTGCGATGTGTATATTCTGCTTGGTTAAATGTTACTCATCCTGGCAGGTGCAAAGTCCTGAGTTCAATCCTCTGTTCTGAAAAAAAAATTATTTATCTATTCCTACTGTACTTAGGTTTTAAAAGAATAGGCACTGATTTTTTTTTTTTCATTCTGGGGATTGAAACAAACCCCTTTCCCCAGGTACTAAGCAGCTATCGATTTTTTTCCAGTGTCTTTTGGCCGCTGAAAGACAGATAAAGACTAAATCAGAATTTTAAATCTTTTAGCTGGAGGTAAAAATGGTAGACAGGTTTAGCTTGTACAAGGCCTTATGACTGAACCCCAGCCTAAAAACAATTGTATAGTAACATAGAGATAAGACCAAAGGCCAGCTGATATCCCTAGAAGCGGAGAACAATAAACAGAGCCTGGGATTGCTGCTTTCTGTTGCTTGGGAGTCAGAAAGCTGGGATTCAAGGTTGCAGATAGGGGCTTATCCTGAGGGTGCCCTATTCTTTGTTCCCTGCTTGTGATGTTAATGGTTGTCTCCTCCCTTACTTAAAGTGTTATTAATTAAAACATTCTTTAGCTGGGTTTTTTTAGCCCTAAATAAAAAGAGACTTCTGAGGCTCTGGGATCACTTGAAGAGAGACCTCTAAAATATATTCATTGGGTCTTCTCGTCATTTCTTTTGGCATTGACACATAACATACAACACAATTGGGAGAGGAGAGGAAAGTAGAATAGATAAAACTAGAATAAGACTCTACTGTCATAAAACTAGGGCATAAATCTCACTTGAAAGCACAACTTATTAAGATAGAAAGCAGATAGACAAGTGACTGAATGAGATTAGTTAGCAGCAACAGAAGCACTCACAAGCACTCACTGTTCTAAGCATTTCTGTATGCTACTTTAGCAGAGGCTTGTTACTTGAAGAAACTGAGCCAGAGCTATCTGTATGCTTTTTCTTTGTAACAGGAATCAAACTCAGAACCTTCTGCTTGCCAGCCAGGTCCTTATGCAGTGAGCAATATTCCGGATCCAAGTCAGAGCTATCTGGGTATGCATTTTACAGCTGGTTCTGTTTGTGAAGGTTCATTGAGTTTTACATTTATGATCTGTCCCTACCTTTTTTTTTGACTGCCCATTTCTCTGTATGTTACTGATCAACTTAAATGTTTTAAAATATACTGAATACAAGTAAATGAGAGGCTGAGGCATGAAAATTGTTGAGTTCAAGACCAGCTTGGGCTACAAAAGTGAGCTCAAGGCCATCCTGAACTGCATAGAGACCCTTTCTCAAAAAGACAAAAAAAAAAAAAAAAGAAAGAAAGAAAGAAAGAAAAGAAAAAAGAGGTAAGGGCTGATCAAATACCTCAGCAAACTAAAGTGCCTGCAAGCAGGCTCAGGGGCTAGGGGTTGCATCCCTGGGCTTGCTGTGCTGGCCCCGCCCCTGGGGTACACTGAGACTGCGATTAAGACTGGACATGATGGTGCTCTTCTGTAACCTCAGCTCTTGGAAGGCTGAACACAGGCGGATCAAGAGTCTGATCTAGTAGTGAGATCCTGAACACCGTGTAGACTCTTCCTTAAAAAAAAAAAAAAGAAAGAAAAGAAAAAGTAAACAGAGGTCCAAAGGCTTGCTGGCCAGATAGCTCAGCAGATTAAAGCACCTGCTTGGCCAGATGCAGGGACTGGGATATGATACCCCCACCGTATGGCCCAGCCCCCGGAGCGTGCTGAGATGGCGATTGTGACTGAGCATAGTGACACACGGCACTTGGCAGGCTGAAAACAGGAGAATCACTATGTATCCAATCTGCGTAGTGAGACCTTGTAGACTGTGTACCAAACACAAAAAAAGAAAGAAGGAAAATAGAGGGAATAGATGCATGTCTGAATTTCCATTTTCCACGTTCTTTTCCCGACATACAAGCAACTAGATTTATACCCCAGTTAAGAGGTTTAAACTTTTCTTCTCTAGATAACTGAGCCATACCAAAAACAGCAAATGTATTGCCATCCATTTACCAAATGATAAAGCCCATCCCCTCTCCCAGGCATGTAGTACTTCCACTGAATTTTTAGTGCCTTAGTCTTAAATATAAATAAATGACCCAGGATGTCAGACAATGCAAGGAAAGCCAGAGACAACCAAATAAACAGGAAAAGGAACTTGTAGAAAACAGAGACAATACAAAAATCAAACTAAAACTTCAAAAAAACCCACCATGCTTCTACTCCTACTAATGCAGTCAGAGAAATAAGAGGCAATTTTATGTTAATAACACATGAAACATAAAGGAAAGACCAGCATAAAAGCATGCCATTAGGAAATTTCAAAATACTAGCACTAAAGGACATACTTTAGAAGCTTCTCCAAGTAGGAAAAAGTAACAGGTTCCATACAAAGGAACAAGAACAGGCATAGGGCTGGTATTGGACTCCACATAAGTTACTTTTTACTTATTTTTTAGGGCTGCTGAGATAGCTTAGCAGTCTAAAGCGCCTGTTTAGGCAAGGTTAGGCAACTGCAGGGACCACAGTTCAATCCTGGGTACCACATGCAGTGCAAGCTCTACCCCCAGGGCAGTCTAAGCCAGCAATAAGATAAATAAATAAAGTTTAAACACAAAACAAAAAAACCTGTAAAATAATAATTATTTATTTTTTTAACAAATTGACTTCAGCCGAGCCTGGTGGCACATGCCCGTAATCCCAGCACTTGGGAGCCTGAGGCAGGAAGATAGGTGCAAATTTGAGATCAGCCTGGCTACAAAAGTGAGCTCAATGCCAGCCTGAACTGCAAACCAAGACCCTGTGTCAAAAAGACAAAACAAACTGACTTTATTATTCTCACAGGAAAGCTCTGTAAATCTGTTCTCTCTCTCCCC
>PVKN010042813.1:0-10335 GCA_004027915.1 Capromys pilorides | reverse complement strand
AGTCAGGTAATTACCATTTCCCTGTGCTTCAACATTTGTCATTTATTTAAGTTAGGAGGCTTTAACCCCCCTTTGATCCCTAGTTATTCATAAGACATACGATAAACTGCTGGGCACTGTTGGCCTCTCCCATGCTGAAGGGCAGGAGAACTCATTCCTCCACCTGATAGCAGCCGCATTCATGCTGTCCCTCTTCCCGCACTCCCCAGTAGATCATTCGTGACTGTTATTCCGCTTGCTCCTCTGGGTGTCAACCTTAGATTTCATAGATGAGCGACGACTCTTCTTTCTGCACTTGACTTATTTCACTTAGTAGAATGCCCTCTTGTTCCATCCATGGCGCTGCAAGTAGCAGGACTTTATTCACTTTTATGGCTGAATAAATAATCAATTGTGCGTATTTCCTACATTCACTTTATCCATCCATCCATCCATCCATCCATCCACCCATCCATCCACCCATCTATCTATCCATCCATCCATCCATCCATCCATCCATCCATCCATGCATCCACCCAGCTGTCCATCCACCCATCCACCCATCCACTCATTCATGCATCCACTCATCCATGAATACCTTCATTGATTCCATATCTTGGTGTTTGTGAATAGCATGGTGAGTGGGCTGCAGCTCTGCCGGCTACATCTTGGGGCTGTGGGAGTTGGGTGGCACCAACTGGCTGTTTGCAGGGCTAAGTGGGTGGAGCTGTTGGGAATAGTTGCTTTCCAGGACCATGGTGGGGGTCTCAGAGTAGCACTGTGCTTCAGGGGCTGGATGGGCAGGGGACATTTGGGCTGGGGTCTACCTGGAAGTTCTGTGGTGTGAACTTCAGGAAGCTCCCCAAATTGGGTTCAGGGCTCATGCAGGCTCCTGGTCTGTCCAAGAGCAAACACTACAGGTGTCCATGGCATTGGCATAAGGGCTCCCTGGGGCCTCTTGCTTACTGCTGCCCTGCCATGCAGAGCCTCTCTTGGAACGGTGGTTGTTCATGACTAGAGGACAAAGCAGGATGAGGCCATCTAGATGCTCTTGCCCTGCAGTGTCTCAGCCACGGCTCTGCTCTCTGCAGCTGTCTGCCCAGTCCCAGCAGTGCAGCTGCCGCTGCTTCTTCATTGCAGTCCTTTCTGTGTGGAGGGAAGTGCTTGTTTTATTTTGCCCTAGACTTTTAATGCCTCAAAGCACAGGCACTTGCAAGCCCAAACTGCCGACTCCTGACATGAGCCAGTGCTGGCTCTGACGTGCTCACCTCTTATCCTTCTCCCAAGGGACATGAGTCACTGATGCAACGGCAGAGACGACAAAAAGAACAAGGAAAAGAAAACTCAACCTCCTAAAATCATCTTTAACCCAGTATAGCTTCTGGTTTCGGGGAGAGCCAGCTGGATACTTCCTCTCAGGTGGCACAGGGGAGATGGGAAAGGAAGATGGCAGTGCCAGTTCCTCAGGACCAAGAGGACAACCTTGGTGAGAGCTTGTCTGTCTCTCAACCAACTTTGCCTGCTTTCAAGATGAGCCCAGGGCTCATGAGTGTGGTGGGAGTCACACTCAGATGGGAGTTGGGCATTTTCTTGTTCAAGAATATTCAGAAGATTTCATCGCCAGAGCAGACAGCATCTTATATTCTCCAGGTTTGCAACTGGGAGTGAGCCCTAGTGAACCCAGCACTCCCTCCAGATGAGCAAATGCCACTGTTTGTTTATTATGCACATCCGTGTCACTACAGACATTAACTACACATGATTTGGTCTGAATTTCCATAGCATTCTTGACCTAAAGAAAACAGTTATGACTTCAATTCTAGACATTGCTCTTCTATGCAGGTTAAAGTCCTGGCTGAAAAATGACCTTAACATGGAAATCTTATTTAGGAAAAGGAACTCAAGGGATTTATAACCTCTAGATTTATGAGCATTAAAAAGAGCAGCCAGCAGAACCGATAGAGTGTAGAGGTGATGTCAGACTGGAAATGTAACTTGTGAATCAGCTTGGGGTTGTGAGTGGGAGAATATAATCTTTTATCTTCCTTTTAAGAAGCCATGTGGGCTTGACATTAAATCATTTCAACTCCTTATGATTTCTGAAACAATCAACAAAAACCTTACAGAAAATAAAAGGGTTAGTGACATTTATATAATCACTGGTCGAACTCAGTTTGATCTTCAATTTAAGAGATGGTTCTGGTTTATATATTATAGAGACATGACAAGAGCACATGTATTTATGAGCAATAAATGCTCTTTAAAATGCTGTATGAGACCCTTAAGACTATCAATAGGGCATAATGTGGAGGGCTAGCTTGGGAGAGCCACTTTTATTGAGCCTCAGCTTGCACTGGTGGGGTCAAAGAAGAGAGGTAGGGCCACAAATTGATGAGCAGAGGCATGTGCTAGATAGCAGAGAGCTAAAGCATTGAGGATTATCGTTTCCCTTAGCAGATAAAACATAGGAGGTTCCCAGGGGCAGGTGACGGGCCTGGTGGAGCACAGGTGATTTGGAGGCATCATGACGTCAAGGATGGCTTATTGGACACCGCACCCTGGTAGCACTTTCAGGAGAGCCTTCTAGGTGATAATCAGATTACCTCAACTTATTTTTGAGTCAATACCACAGAATAGAATAAGCTGTGCCCCTGGGTGGGGCGGGTGCTCTGTGGAAGGGGAGAACGTTCACACGTATGGAGACCATGGGCACTGCAGAAACAAAGGCCATGTGTGGATGTTGGCATTCAGAGGATCCAGAAGGACAGGGCGTCGAGATAGCTCTGTCACGACCCACTCACCTCCCAAAGGGTTTTGTGAGGAGTCAGCCAAGCTGATCACTCCGCTGGACAAGAATGGTGTGTGTGAGGTTGTCCATCACAGCAGGGGAGCTTGGGATGAGCTCAGTGATGGAGGGGAAACAGCTAGCAGAGGCGGGAATGGAGCCTGGCAACGAAGTTTAGCAATGAAGCTTGGGTTCAAGTGTCAGGTTAGGGGTCAGTAAACTAGAAGTCGCAGCATACATGTGGCCTGCCACCTGTAACAAATAAAGTTTTATTGGAACACAAGTGGGTCATTAATTGACATAACATTTGTGGTTGCTTTCCCAGTGGAGCAGCAGAGTTAAGCAGATGCAACGAAGACCAGTATGTTTTGAGTGGAAAGAAGGACCTGGGGTGATCTGAAGGGTGAGCCTTCAGAGGAGAGAGTTCCGGGAACCATTGCTCTGTTTTTCTCTCCCTGTCCTGCTGTCTTCATCACTTCCAGATCACTGGGATAAAAGGCCAGTCACCTACTACTTAAAAGAAGAGGGATTATATATTCATTTTAAAATTGATCTTTATTTATTTGTTATAGGGTCTTGCTATGCCTTTTAGACTCATAGCAGTCCTCCTGTCTCAGCCTTTCCAGCTCTGGCGTACGCCACCATGGCTGGGCTCAGGGCCTGCACAGCGTGCCCAGGGTTCTGGGCCTGCACTACATGTGGTACCAGGTCCTTACCCTTGCCAGGTAGGCACTTAGACCACTGAGTGATCTCCCCAGGCTGAGAGGTTTGTTTTGACTCATGTTTTTTGAGGATTCAGTTCGTAGCTGGCTAGCTCCAAGGCCGAAGCGTCATGGCAGAGATCCTAGAGGAGGAACTCTCACATCACAGAAGCCAGGAAGCAGAGAAAGAGGGAGAGAGGCAAGGAGCTGGGGACACAAGCCCACCGTTCCAGGTCACACCTCCAGAGGTCAGCTCTCAACAGGCCCCACCTCCTGACACCATCTCAGCTATGAACTCATTAATGAATTAATTCGTAGTAAGTATGGTGCCCCACGACTCACTCAATCACCTTCCAGGGGCTGAAGCACTGAAAACGTGAGGCTTCAGGGGATACTCTAGATCTAAACCGTAGCGCCTTCCTTTCTCCTCTGGCATCCGTGTTTGGCGAGCACCTCACTGACTCCTTGTAGGGAGGGAGAGCCTCCCACATTGGCTGTCCAGAGCCGACCGATTCCCGTGGTGTAAATTCTCTCACTCTGGTTGGTTGCACACTCATGGTGAGTCACTCAGTGCAGGGCAGGGAGTAGAAATGCAGTCAGCTCAAAGGATGGGCCGAGCTGGCCTGCTATGGTTTGTGTCTAGTTGTTCCCACAAAGTTTCATGCAGTCATGGGGCGGGACTTCTAGAGCTTGAGACTAACTCATGATCCACTGGGATTATGTGTTTTAGTCCTGCTGGGATTATGGATCTTAGTACTGCTGGGATTATAAGTGTGGTCTGAGGCAGATAGCCTGTATGTAATATAAGAGAAACAGAGAAACAGACTCCCTCGGTTGCCTTTGTCACCATTTTGTTGCTGTCCCACCACCATGAGCTGGATGCTCTCTGCCCTGTTCCACTCACTCTAGTAGTTAGCCAAATATGGACTAAAACCTCCAGTAACTGTGAGCTAAATAAACCTTTCCTTCCTTCATTTTGGGTGTTGGGTATTTGTCCCAGCAACAAGAGAAGCGTGACTGAGACATGGCCGCAGACCCCTTGCCTGACATCCTCAGTGGAGAGAGGCTCCTCGCTCACCCCCAATCCCAAGCTTCTGCTTCCACTCAGCCACCGCTTGGGCTGCCACTTCCCTCCGTCATGGTCAGGCAGCGTCTCCCCAGCCTCTGAAGCTCCCCTGGAGCAGCACAGGGAGTCTTGTCCCAGGAAGCGGGCAATGGCCAGATGATCTCTTTTTTTCCTTTCTTGGAGGCACAAGAAATAGGAACCTACTGAGGATTTGGACAGCGGGAAGCAATGACTGGGCTTGTGTGTGGAGCCCACAGCTGCTGTGTGTCATCAGGGGATGCTGCTCCCAGCTGCCAGCGAGAACCTTCTTAGGAGGCCTCACTGGGCGCCACCTGGTTAGGCCTTGCCAAGCCCAGTCAGACCCTCGGTCCAGCATCTGCAACAAGATGCCTGCTGGCTGCCTGGTTCTGTGCTGAGAACTAGGGTGCAGTGAAAATGTGGGACCCAAAGCTGTCCTCGGGACGCTGGCCTCTACAGAGGCAGGAGCAAACCTTCAGGGCGTTCAGCTGCACGCAATCTGGCAGGCGGTTGGCCACCGCCACAGCCGAGGGTCGCTGAGTCCTCAGGCAGATGCTCGTAAGAGCTGCATTCCGGATGCCTTTTATCCAGTTTTTCCATTCAGATTGGAAAAATACATGTTTTCCAGTCCTGGAGGTGCATGCCTGTAATCCCAACACTCGGGAAGGCCGAGGAAGGAGGAACCCAAGTGTGAGCCCAACTTGGGCAATTTCAAAGAAAGGTGAGAACCTGTATCAACATCAAGATAGTGTTCTTTTTATTTAATGTGGGGGGAGGAGAGTATCTCAGGCAAAGGCTCTGGGCACACGTCCCAGTACTGAAAAAAAAAATTGCCTTCACTGAACTGCCTACTGCAAGAAAGCACCCCACAATCAGCCCTCCTCGAGGCTAGGGCTAGGGCAGAACCTCCCTGCTATTGTAGGTTTACTAAGACTTCCACCAAAGCCTCAGACCTCCTGACTCATTCCGGTTCTGCCTTGGCCGCAACTGCTAGGAAGCTCTCCGCTCACTAGATACAGTGCTTGGTGGCCACGGCCACCCTTGCCCTACGTCAGTGCGATCCCTGTCCCTTTTATGACAGATTTCCTGCCTCCTAAAGGAGCAGGATTGCTTGCTTGACTGCTTTGAGGCAGGGTCTTGCTTTGCAGCCCAGGCTGCCCTTGAATTCACTGTGTAGTTCAGGCTGGCCCCCAGTGTGCATCAATCCTCCTGCCTCAGCTTTTTCAATACTGAAGTTCCAAACATATCTGTCTTCTATGCTTGCAAAGATAAACAGATTAGAGTTATTTTCAGAAATAGTCAGATTATAAGTGATGATTCTAGAAATTAGTTGAGAAGTTAGCCATCTTGGCATCATTTTATGAGGGTAGATGCCAGATTCAATATGGGTCTGATAGCTTCCGATGTGAACTAACTTACTGCCAAACACATTGAAGCGGATAAGTGGAGAGTTGCCCAAGGGGTGCCCATGGGGCTCACGCTTGAACGTGGCACCCTGTTCTTACTGCTGGAATCAGGGTGGCCATTCCTCACCTTCTACCCTCCTTCTCTCCACAGTAAGCACCCCAGCACCAAGCTTTCACCACGGATCCTTCCTGCTTAAGCTTTGGGAGGCAGCTATTCTGACCCACGGGGATTTTGCCAAAATCTATGGCAGCTCACAACTCTGTCACAGCTGCTAGGGCTCCCTGTCCAGGCCCCCATGGAGCTGCTAGGCCAGGACTCTGCCCACCTGATTTTCACTTAAAATTCACACCGGGACTCCTAAGAAACTTTTCTAGTATTTTGGCCTTCGTACGTAATGGCTGAGTTTCCAACTGCTGAACACGCGGGGGGAACCCATCTTTTGGACTTGTGTGGAATTTATCCCAACAGGTAAAATCCCATCCAAGGAGCCATGAGAAATCTCACTGGGAGACTCAGAGGGTGGTGGCTTCTCAGGCACCCAAAAGAGATGCCCGAAGCCGTCAGGAACGATCTGAGACCTAGATCTGCACACACCGTTGCTGTCCTGCTTCCTCCTTTGCCACGTCTCAGCGCTCCCTGTTAAGGTCGCTTGTCTCCCTCTTGCTTTGCAAGACATCTCCCAATGAAGGATGAAGAAGGGCTGAATGCATGACACAGAAAATTACTTTTCTAGTAGCCAGACCGGCTGTAGATTTCTTCCCTGCTGTACTCCTACCCACCCCCTCCCTGCAGGGTGATTTGTTAGACACGGGGCTCTTGGAGGCAAGGAGAACAGAACGAAAAGGACTGTCATAAAACTGCAGGTCAGGGTGGCTTCTCTGGTTACTTTGCTATGCAATGAAAAACTGGATTGCTATCTCGAAGTGGCACTTCCCCTTCTGGACGCTGAAATATTAAACATACGTGCACACATGTACACAGTCATAAATAAAGGCTTCCATAGCTTGCCTAAGTCAGAGACACCACCAATACATAATCAACCAGGAGATTTTTCCTGGAAATATTTCCTTCTTTGCAAACATCCGCCCATATATTACTGCACTGATGGTGGAACCCAGCCTGCAAGTGCCCTGCTCTTCTGTGACAGTTATCCCAAGAAGCTTCTGCCTTGCCCAGCTGGGGCTTGGCTTGCACGGACGCAAGGCCACGTTGATTCTGTGTTATGACATCCATCTTCAGTTAGGAGGGAAGACAGGATGCGTCTCTGGTCTCTGTCATCAGAGTTTTCCTCCCCTCTCTCGAGGAAGACACCTGTCATAACAGAGATCAGCCGGTAGGTAATTTCTCTTTTTCTATGCAGAAGACATAAACATTGCCAGTTGCTGGTGAGAAGTTGGGACACGGAGAGCAGAAAACTGCCTCTGCCACCTGCCCATTGGAAAGTGGGGGGTGGGGTGGGGTGGAGAGCTGCTTGTCCACTCGAGCACAACCACCTCAGGGCTTGGATGGCACCCCGTGCCCACAGGCAGCAGCTCTCCCGGATGATGCCAGACTCTTCTGGCCTCTGTTGCTTTCTTCCCAGCAAGGCTTTAGTGTCTCTCATCACTGGCTTCTGCCAGCTTGTGTCACCTGGGTCATCTCTTTCGCCTTTGCCTTTCCCTTCATCTTCCCCTCATCTGAGAACGTCCGAGCCGTTTTCATTGTTCCAGCTGGCAATGTCAGTGGGCCATGCTTGGGGTGTGGCAGGGCCCCCAGCCTCCCACTGTGGTGGGCAATGGCCAGTCAGGAACCCCTGTTACTCTGCACACTGCCTTCAGCCCGTGGGCCTCGGACGGCCTCCGTCTTCCATGCGGCCTCTCCTGGCTTCTGGGATATCGCTTTCTCCTTTCTGCCAGGTCAGGGGCTTTGCTTATCTTGCTGTCTTCTCTTCTTCTGCTCCTTATATCTGGATTTTTGTGTCAGCTATGTATGCAGTCAATAACAGAACATTCAACCAGCACTGACTTAACAGCAGGCATCTGGAGGCGAGTGAGGGCCGGTGTCGCTTTGCCTCTCCCTGGAGCCATCCTTCACTCCTTATTGACTGGCTCTCATCCTCACATACGTCACCTCATGGTTGCAAGGTGGCTGCCACCTAAGTGTTCAGGGCCTCACAACAGCCTCCGAATCAGGAAGGAAGTACACGTGCACAAACCATACTGTACGGGGCTTTCCCAGAAGTCCTGGCAGCGTTTCTCTTGTGTCTGGCTGGCAGAGTGTGTGATAGTTCACTACGCTTGCCTTTACATGAAGAGAGTTTAGAGGGCTGCAAATTGAAAACGATTGTCCTGACAGGATTGGATCCATCAAGATTCACCCCTTGCACCGCGCAGAAGGCTCTCTCTCCTCAGACAGTAAAAGCTGCCGTCTGCAATGCAGTGAGTTTTGTCCTCCAAAGATGTGTGTCCAAGTGGCTATCAGGAGGTACAGGTGTGGATTCACAGCAGGCAGAGCCTTTGCAGATGTAACGCAGTTAAGGCTCTCATCCTGGGCTCGGGGTGCATCCTGAGGCCCTGGGGGGAGAAGACAGAGAGGTCTGAGACCTAGGGGGAGATGGGAAGAAGGCCACGTGAAGGCAGGGCAGATAGGAGTGTGCAGTGCCATGCAGTGGCCACTGGGAGCCTCTGCCCTGGAGGAGACAAGCAGGAATCCACATGCTTGAGCCACTGGGCGGAGCGCAGCCCGCCAGCACTGCCACTTCAGTCTGTGGCCTTCACAACTGTGAGAAGAAACCTTGTTGTTTCAAGCCCCTATGTTTGTGTTATGGCTGCTCTAGAGATTAAATACCAGGCTGCCAAGTTGGCCACAATCCAGGCCTGGGGGCAGGGAAGGCTGTGGGTAGGCTAAGGCCGGGGTTCACTCTGGGGTCCCCTACTTCTCTGCCCTGAGTTCTCTGCATCACACCAACTTTGCAGTTGACTGCCTGTGTCCCCAAGAACATTAAGCTGAGACAGTCAAGCCTGACTGCACCATTCATTGTCACAGGAACTGTAGTATCACCTGTACTTTAGGACACAGATGCCAACCACTCTTGGTTGCCATGGGCTTCCAGCCCTAGGTGCCTGGCACCCACTCTCTTTCCTAGAATGGGTTTGGTGCACTCCACCTGCCCATTGAGAAACACATTGGTCTTACAACTGTATTTTCCTGATCAGAAAATAATGTCAGAGGGCAGGTGTCCATCTGCTGTCCATCTTTGTCAAACTCCTTGTTGGTGACCTGGAAGCTCCTCATGCCCAGTATCCATTTGGCCACTTAATCTTCACAGTCAAATTGTGACTTCTGCTCTCCCCACCTGCCCAGAGAGGGCAAGATATTGGCGGGGACTCAGTCTCACCCCATCCACACAGTGAGACTCTGGGATCCCACTGAGGTGATCCCTTTTGCGGGGTGTCTAGCAGCTGCTAGGGGACTGCCTCTGAACCATCTGTAGATCAGTTTTGAAGCAGAAAGGGTCTCGTTTCTCTTCTTTCATATTGCATAGACCTTTTCACCATGGCTACTAAGCATGTAGGATGGGTTGCCGAAGCTGCCAGCAACCTGTTCCCACGTGCCGCAGGTGAACCCAGACTTTCCTTCCCTCTGTGGAGTAGGAGCAGGGATGAGATCATGATGGGGTCTTAAACCCTGACTGCAGAGTCTCTTTTTCTGCAAATAACCCTGTTGTCTTTTGGCTTCCCAACATGTGGATTGGATCCAGCAGATCATATAGTACGAATACTAACTGATTATTGTCCCACCTTATCTGCTGGGTAATTGGTCTGAGACCTGTGTTGGCTATTGAAAAAGGACAAAAGCACTGCTGTCAGAGGAAACACATCACACTTTAGCAGGGTTATTGCCCTGAGCCTGCTGGTGTACCCAAGTTACCTGGTCCTGAACTTCACTCTCTCCTCAGTCCTAGAGAGAGCCCCCCTTAGACTTCAAGCCTCTTAGCTTGTAGACACCTCTCACATCTCCTTTTCACCCTGATATTTCCTGTGTGAGTCCAATTAAGGTCTCCTCCTTCAATCATGTCACCATGCATATTTGTCATCTATTCATTCATTTAGACATTAAAAACAATGATGGAGTCCTTATGAAATCATGACAGTAGGCTACAAGTGTTTATATGGGGGAAATAAACATATTAAAGTAAATATAATATTGTACTAATCTGAGAGTGGATGTTGGAGGCAGGGGGGGGTTGGGAAATGAAGTGTTGAGGGTGACAGAGAAATAAGAAAGGGAAGATGAGGAAACCTGTCCTTGGGAGTGAGGGAAAATTGCTGGAGAGATGACCTTGAAGACATCTGAAGGACAAAAATGAGTCAGTGAGAAGCCGCTCATGATTCCTGACT
>PVKN010042812.1:0-10377 GCA_004027915.1 Capromys pilorides | reverse complement strand
ATTGAATAAGAAATGATGTATCCTAGACGCTGAAATACAAACTTAAAAAACATGGAAAATATATATGTTGGAAGTATACCAAAGTGTTCTCTATCATTAAAATGTTTATGTCATTGATATTATTTTGGGATTAAAAATGGAGAAATAATAGTTTCATTCTAATAACTTTACATTAAATTCAATGCTATTAAACTCCCTTCAGAATATGTAAAAGCTGAAATGGTATTATCTTTATAGTATTTAAATAGTTTTATATATTTTTTTGTAGTACATTATGAAATATTAATATTCCACAAAATTCAGTTTATATATTAATCTTTAGTATTATGTCTTCTATCATGAAATATTTCAAAACACATATCTAGAATACATAGTTGCTTGAGTACTCAATTTTTAATCATGAAATATTGTTGACAACTTTTACAGTTCTATGAAATTTTGCAGTAAACTTGGAATCTTGCTTAGAGCATTCTAGCTCAGAGCACTTCCCCTTCCATTTTCCAAAATATTGTGACTCCCTTCTTGAAGTCCTCATTAGAGGTGGATGGACCCATTTAGTAAATTGTAAATTACTTACATTTGTATGAAAAACCTCAGGAAAAACAGCATGCCCTGCTTAA
Organism: Capromys pilorides; assembly: GCA_004027915.1. Taxonomy (NCBI): domain Eukaryota; kingdom Metazoa; phylum Chordata; class Mammalia; order Rodentia; family Capromyidae; genus Capromys; species Capromys pilorides. The sequence continues at coordinate 9,757 of PVKN010042812.1, read as the reverse complement.
AAGTAGCGTATCTCACAGCAATGATGAAACTTTTAGAGCTTTCAGTGATAACCAACAGCCTGGTGGGCCTGCGTGCCATAGGTTCGTCACCACCTGAGGCACCCACAGGCATAGAATGGCCCTAGTTTAACACCAACGCATCCTCTATGCATTGTACACAAATGCTATAGCTTTAGAAGTGATCTTTCTTAACTGAAGGTATCACCCATCTCTCTGACAGAATTCCTGTGTCATGTAGTTTCTCCTAATATTTTACTCTGTAAGTTCACAAGGATGGGTGGTGAGATTAAGTAACTTTCTTTCAGCTTGAATAAGTATCTATGTATCAAAATATAAATAGAAGATGACTTTCTAGTGATCATAAGGTCTTGGAAATTTTACAATGAAAAAATGTGATAATAAAATTTGTATCATGAATGATAACACAGAAATTTATAGAAACAAGAAGCAAATGCTTTGACCCTTTCATTTTTCAAGTGTGTACAAAATTCTTAGATAAATATTAGGCATAATTTTTGGAGCTATATGAGTATGAAATGTAACTGATAGGCTGCTGGTAACATTTTATGCTACCGTTTTTTCTTTCTTTCTTTTTCAAGAGCAGAATGTTTACTGAGATAAAGAAAGCTTCTGTCTGAGAGAAGAGACAGAATGGGGACCCAAGCGGGTTGCTCCAGGACTTTTTTCTTAAGGGTGCTAAAATACATTGTTATTTTACATTTAATAATGCAGTTGGGGAAAATAAAAGTAGATTTGATTTTGACACAAACAAATCATTACCTTGTAAGTTAAGAATGACTTTTTTTATTCCTTTAAGCTGGTACAGAATCCTTACATAAATGTGCGCAGAGATGGGAATCTTCATATTGAAAGAGTTCGGCTCCAGGATGGAGGCGAATATACTTGTGTGGCTACTAATGTTGCTGGAACCAGTAGCAAAACTACCTCTGTGGTGGTGCATGGTAAGAGAGCCAGACCCAGCGAAACCTTTCCAAAATCTTGTTCAAAGCTGGATTCATATGTTGCAATCATAAAATTCTCTTCTTCTAATTATAAGAAGTAGATCTCTATCCAATTCTTATTTTTATATTTCTTGAACAGTACCTACATTGTTAGTTCTGTTTGCAGATTTTCATTTCCTAAGTACACAAAAAAGACATTTGTGGGAGTCACCAGCTGAATCTGGTCAAAGGCTTTTGTAAGTGGCTTCTTAATTGATAAAAGTGAATTCAGAATTTGGTTCTCAAAGCATGTTTAAAAGTGCATTTTAGTTTCAAGCAAGCTGAACTTACTGTACCATCCAAATTGCCTTTTGCGGGTGGTGGTGGGGGGAACTGTGGGACAAGCACATCCTTGCTAATGACCCCTTTGTGTTTGAGTTAGGAATGACCTAAGCTTTCTTTTCTAAAGGTCACCTTCTGTGCTTCAATTTCTTGCATATTAAATAATTTAAAGGTCACTAATGAAATCCAGAGGCTATTCACTTGGGACTAGCAGTTACCGTATTTTACACATAATAAATAAGAGACTTTTATAATTTAAGAAAGGATCCTAACTTTTTGTATATTTCCTTTAAAAATAGCTTTGAACAGGCCTTCTCAGGGAGGGAAGCTGCACAGAGCACTTTCACAGATTCAATCTTCATTTAGAACATGAATTGTAGAATTCATTAGTTTCCAGATTTCATTTGATCTATTGAAAATTTCATCAAATGCAGACTCTTTCTTATGCCTACTCCTCTCCCACCTCTCAATTTTATACCAACATATCCTTAAATAATTATGAATAAATATTGTCTTGAAGAAGTATTAAGGCAACATTAAGTTACTTATAGCTTAAAGGAATAAATGCTTAATGGCAGATAGAAAATTGTTGTATAACTACTTTTAAAGAAGAACAAAGCATACACTTCCTGAAAAGTGCTTATGGACTGGTTAAAATTCTTAGGTAGGATTGCTCTTTTAGCTTCTAGTGATTGCATAGAATAATATGTCAAAAAGGATTCAGAGGACAGATTACATTTGGATAAAGAAGTGATGGGACTAGGAAGATAGCTCAGTGGTCTAAGTGCCTGCCTGGCAAATGCAAGGACCCAGATTCAACCCCTGGTACCACTTGCTGGGACACCAGAACCCTGGGCATGCCTTGTCAGCCCTGAAACCAGGAATAGTGGTGCATGTCTGTAATACCAGGGCTGGGAAGGCTTAAACAAGAGGACCAAAATGAGTTTAGCTACATAGCAAGATCCTGTACCAAACAACAACAACAAAAAAACCAAACAAATAATTTTTGAAAAAAAAATTTAAAAAAGTTATAGGATTAGTCGTGATTTCTGCCAGATTAGAGGAACAAGAAGACAGAGAAGCCAGTGGTATAGTTTATCATGATATAAGAAACTTCATTAATCAAAAGTTAAGAGGTCATTTCACAATTGTTGTTTGTCGATATGAGTCCAAAACAAGCATCTAACTAACTCAAAAGATTAAAAAGTCAACCCTGCCATTTGGTATCAAACCTAACAACCACTTAGCAAATGGTTGCGATACAGTATGGCAATTTTATTTATCTCTTTTACATTTATTAGCAAGACTATTTTTTCCTCAATCTGCCTCTCCACTTTCAAAACTTTCATTAAAATTCAACTAACTCTGAATGAATGAATGAATGAATGAATGAATGAATGAACGAATGAGTGAATGCAGATTGAGGTGACAGCGAGTCATTTGGCACAGTGACTTATGCAGATAGGCAACCTGGGCAGAAAGTGCTCTTCCACACTCAGATGCCGTCAGATTTTAAAACTGGCCTTAATTTGCCACTTTTCCTTACTGCTGTCACACTTAATATAGACTTTAGAAAATGGCTTGTTTCATGTTGCCATAAACTGACAGCCTATTGCAACGTTGAAAACTCCATTAGGGTTTTTAAAATTAAATTTCTTGCTGTAGTCAGTAGCCAATTCTTTAGGAAGGAATTGTCGAAAGAACAAAGCAAGCCCAGCCATAGGAAAATATGAGTATGCTCTCTACCTAAATTAAGGCTTCTAAGGAATGTTTTGCACTGTAGTCTCTGGTGTCTCCCATTCTAGCAAACTTCTACTCCAGGCTACAAGGACAGTTCTGGAAAATCTTGATTTTAAGCAAGTGACATGGTGAGTGATTATGCTCCAGGGAGCATTCCTGTCCCATCTTCCCAGGGGATGCAGAGGAAATGTCTGGTATATATCACGCCATTATTGTATTTCTTGCACTGTTAGCAGTGTTCATATGTGGAAAGTTCTTTAATCAAAGTCATTATTTCGAGCACTTTTGGTATTGACTGTTTCTGTGTATGAGTCTATTCTGATTGTCTGCGAGGAGCACACACGGCAGTGATTAACATTCTTCCTGCTTCAGCCGTACTCACATAATGTTAATTTGTTTTGTAAGGTCAGAAATAAATTATTCTGGCTGGAAAATATTGACTTACAATTCTGTACTTTACAATCTTAAATGCAAACCGTAACTCTTTCAAGTTTCACTGTTGAATTTTTTTAATGGAAACAAATCATTTTTTCCCTTTAAATTAAACATAGCAACTCGCTAAGTGATTCCTTCATGTAAACAGATATACAGTGGTTATCTAGTCCATTGCTCTGGAAATAGGCTTATGCCAGCTTGCCACAGTTGAATAGGGAAAGGACAAGGACAATGATAAAAGGTAGACTTGAAATGGGTATCCGCGAGGTTGTAACTGTCTTGGGTCTCCAGGACAAAATATTCTTCAGTACTTTCAGTTTTTAAAGAAAACCTCAGTATACTACACATTGCCTGCTGTCTGATTTCTATTAAATTTGTTCAGATCATTACTATTTTTATTTTTAATTTCTTTGTTTACTTTACATCTCTATCAGAATATGTCAAATCATTGCTTGATTTTACAAAAGTTCAGCTCATATTGAAAATATTCAAATTTAAGCATGTGGTACCAGGTGGAAGAGCTGGTGCTCAGCTTCTGAATCCTGCTTCCCTCTTCAGTTCTGCCAACCATTCAGCATGGGCAGCAGGTACTCAGCACCATCGAAGGCATCCCGATCACATTACCTTGCAAAGCCAGTGGAATCCCCAAGCCATCTATTGTCTGGACCAAGGTAAATGAAATACTCAAGGATACTCCTCAAAAACCAGAGTGTCCTGCTAAAGTGAGACCCAGAGGCTGGAGCCCAAGTATCGGGAGGGGAGGCCCAGAAGGACAGGAAGCTAAGAAAGCACTGCACTAATCCAGATTCCCTGTACGTGGCCTGATAAACTCCCACATGCTAAGGGCTCTCCAAAAAGCCATATAGATAAATCTACCTCAGCAGTATCCTTCTGGTGAATAGGATGTGAGGCATGTACAATAGACATGAGGCCCCCGAGGAGGCAACATCTTTGTATTTCCTGGCTAACTGTGCATAGCCCACCAGACCTTCTGGGGCTGATAAAGCCCTCTGACAAAAAGGCAAAGGCTTGCTTTCAAGAAACAGGACCGGGATCTGGATGTGGTAGTGCACACCTGTAGTCCCAGCACTTGGGTGGCTAAGGCAGGAAGATCAGTGTGAATTCGAGACCAGCCTGGGCTACAAAAGTGAGCTCAAGGCCAGCCTGAACTGCATATTGAGACCCTGTCTCAAAAAGACAAAAAAAATAAAGAAAATAGGACGAGGGCCCAGTACATGGAGCTGCCCACCAGAGCTGCACTGGAATCAGGGAGCTGAAGGTATATGCCAAGGGACAGAAGAAGATCTATCATACCATGTACAGTCCTTAGAACAGCTCTTGGTGCAAAGCTATCCCACAGAACAATCACTGCATGGGTTTTCCTTTTTACCAGTTCTCACAGTACAGTTACAAATCCCGTATATGCCTAAAAATTATGGGACTCAGGTTCAAGCTCATTTATTCACTTGAATTCTTGCAATGACGAGAAACGTACTTCCTGAGGAAGTTTGTTTCATCTTTGAATTGTTGCAAAGTAACAACTTGAATCTAGCACATAATATAAAATAATGTCATAATAATGAAATGTGGCATTTATATACCTGGTACTTTTCCATACCACCTACATTCATCTATCTTAAAACAAAATCTCTAAAATATGCAGAAGTTGGTGCTAACATATAAATACAAATAAAAAGATAAACATTTGTACATCCTGGACACAAAACTAAAATGGTAAAGTTGGTCTCCACACTGCACAGTATCTGACATAAGCAGACATTCAGTGCTTTTTACAGAAAATGAAAACATGATATCTCCCCCAGCCTGCCTTTGTGCTATGGCCAAAGAAGTTGAGAGTCCTAGGTCTCCAAACCCCGCACTATGGTTCTGTGGTCTTGGTTAAGCTACTGTACCCTTCAGCCTTTGTGCTTTCATAGTGTGAACTGTAATGGAGCGGGTGTGACAGCTCCTACCCAGAAGACTGTTGTGAAGCCAATTCAGTCATGTAAAGTGCTGAATGGGTCCTGGGAGAGGATAAGCACGCCCAGTGTTGCCCATTGCAACTCCAATTATTGCAACCCTTGTTCAGAACCCCAAGGATAAAGGGAAAATGATGTGGTAGGGAGAAATACCACTTTTAGTACTCCTGTTTGCCTGGTTTTTACATAGATAATGCTTACTTAACTTTTTTTTTTTTTTTTTTAATCTATCTTTCTTCGTTGGGAATGTTTTTCCTTCCTCTTCCACACACAAAGTTGCTCCTAATGCATTGTTTTTTTTTTTTTTAATTTTTTTTAAATTTATTTATTTATTTGTTTGCTTGTTGTGTTTGTTTGTTTCTTTATTTTATTTATTTTGTGGCTGGCTCAGCCTGCCCTGATGGTGGGGGCTGGCGCAGCATGTGGTGCCGGGGATCAAACCGCAGTCCCTGCAGTTGCCTGAGCTTTCCTAAGCAGGCGCTTTAGACCACTGAACCATCTCGCCGGCCCCTAACGCATTGTTTTAAAACCCCCTGTTCTATGTGTTTCTAGAAAGGAGAGCTGATTCCAGCGAGCAGTGCTAAGTTTTCAGCAGGCGCTGATGGCAGTCTCTATGTGGTGTCACCTGGAGGCGAGGAGAGCGGAGAATATGTCTGCACAGCCACCAACGCTGCGGGCTACACCAAAAGGAAAGTGCAGCTGACTGTCTATGGTGAGCATCCCTGGACGAAGTTCTCCTCTGCCTCTGCCTCTCTGTGCAGGGCTCCCAGCTCTTTCCCAAGTATCATTACCAGATAGCTGCAGCCTGGCAGTGAATTGCTCCTCTAAGTTCATATTTTTACCAAAAAAATTTTTTTCTAATGCCAACTAAAATTGCCTCTCCTTAGATTCCCATTTTCAGAAAAGTAATTATATAGCCTTCTGGAAAATTTTTATGGTATTTTCCTAAGAAGTGTGTTTGTGACATCTAACACCAGTTAGTTGAAACTCTTTGAATAGTTTGGCCTCTGCTGGATCTGGGTTATATTCTGCCTAGAGGTAGGGGGTCACTGTCGCAGATGGTGGCAGCAAAAGGACATCTCTGCAGACCTCTTCTAAGTGCGATGAAGGCAAATATGTTCCTCATTTCCCTTTTACTCTCACCATAAAATTATTAATGAAAAATTTTAGATATGTCTTGAAACTTGGGGATAAATACATCTTAGTAATTACTGAAGAATCGTAGTAGTCCACATTTTAATATAAATTGAATTGTGCTTTGTTCTCACTGTACATTTGCTCTTTTGCAATGTGTGTTTACTTTAGTAAGGCCCAGGGTGTTTGGAGAGTACCAAGGACTTTCTCAAGATAAGCCCGTGGAGATCTCCGTGCTGGCAGGGGAAGAGGTGACCCTTCCCTGTGAAGTGCAGAGCTTACCCCCACCCGTAATTACCTGGGCCAAAGACACCCAACTCATCTCGCCGTTCTCTCCGAGGTAGGAGGCATGGGATGAATCACCATATGTGGAAATATTAACATTTGAGGACAGGTTGCTTGTCATTAAATTATCAAATGTCTAAAACCTAACTTTTAAATTTAGGATAATTTACATGTCCATCTGAGCCTACTAAAGACACATATGCCTTCTAAGTCATTGGTTTATGTCAGAAATGCCAAGATGCAGTTTTGACACAATTCCCCACTGGTATATTTTACGAGGTGGTTATTAAAATGGACCAGATTTGTCAGTAGATTCCTATTAGTTCAGGCTGTGTAGCCCAGAGTTATTAATCTCTTAGGAGCAATAGACCATAATAGTCACTATAATATCTGGGTCTTTGCTTTCTTTATATGGTTTTGTAAGTCTTCTTGATTAAACCCTTATGTAAATAAAAGCCTACCAAGATGATATATTTGAGAACATAAGTGAAATGGCAAAAAAAGTCAGAGTTTTAAGAATACAACCTTTGTATCTTAAGGTATGAGTATAAACTTTTCTGTGAATGACTTAAAGCTCACCCAAAACTTGTAGCAGTTGTTTCAAGGAGTCTCCCTTAACCTTACAGTGAGTGTGATAAAATACATGATAAATATGTAAATAAAATGTATTACAATAAAAGATACATGACATTAATCTCCCTGAGTGTGGCCCCTCTGGCTCCGAACACGTGTACCTACCCCATCACTCCAGCCACTTTCTGAAGCTGTCCTGCAGGTCCTCTGCCGTGAGGGTTTTCATGAGGCATGATGGCCATCCTGGTGGCTGCTGCTATCTGCGCCATCCGTCGGAAAGACGGACTCATAAAAACAGTAAGATGTGTCCTCTACCACCCTGCTCACCGGACCTGGCAACATGTGACTGCTGGCTCTTTCTCATAGGAAAAATGACATTAAATCCCAAAGATGTTCAACCAGTTCAGGATATTAAGGCAGCCATGACAGTGAAGTTAAAGATGGAGAAATCAAAATTACAGAAATGCTTCAGAAAGTGACAAGAGCAGTGGCATAAGTGTGTTCGAAGTGACAGGGTATGCTGTGTCGCAAATTCACGGCAATGTGACTTCAGCTATAGTGCACGTTTTGACAATGTGCACCTTTGCCATAGTTTTAATCACAGTATATATGCGCTCATGTATCATGAAGATGATGCTTACATGAGAGGTTTACATCTGATAATGTACTTTTCACACCCTGTCTCTAGTTCTAAGTTTCTAACACAATGCAACATCAAGCCAGATGTAGTGGTGGAATAAGAATAATTATCTCTACCATTTCTTAGACTCACTGATATAAAATTATAAAAGTATGAAGTCATATTATTGTGACCTCACTACCACTAGTTAGGAGAAAAGACAGGAATTACTTTGCATAATGTTACTTTTCCTTTTTAAAGATTTGTTTATTTGGTACAGGGTCTTGCTACACATTTGGGACTCTGAGTGATCCTCCCAGCACCAGGGATTATAGGCATGCGCCACCACACCGGTTTTGGTGGCTGGCATGACATACCCAGGGTTCTAGAGCCAGCATGGCATCTGGCACTGGGGATAGAACCTGGGTCCTTGCACTTGCCAGGCAGAGCGTAGGCCACTGAGCTATCTCCCCAGCCACAGTTTTAATTTTTCTTTATGAAATGATTTTTATTGAAGATTTTTTAGTAAGAAATACAGTATTACAGGTAAAATTAGAGTTCTATCTTTCCCTTTCCCAATCAGGATTTCCTTTTTTGCTCTTTCTGTTGCAAATATCACCCCAACTTGATGTGTGCCCTTGCTTTATTTACATAGCCCAAAAGTATTTTTGAATTTTAATATTGCTTTGTGTACGTGTTTTCATTTTGCCATTGTAACCTTTATTATTATTATTTTGCAGCCTATTTTATTACATCAACTCTTGCCCAGTACTATGTATATGTATAAATTCAATTTACTCATTTTAATTTGGTGCATGCAAAATCTACATTTTATTTATGTTTCCTTATTTATAATTGCTATAATTTTGCTGTTTTGCAAATAAATGCTTTAGTGAATATTTTTATAACTATGTACACAAGAACGAATTAATCGAGTATATGTATGTTATTATAACATAATACCTGATCAGAGCAACTTCCGGTTTCCAGCTTGGTAGACATTACCACCCACTTTTCAGCTCGAGGGTGCTGGTGCATGCCTAGGCTCTCAGCAGTCAGGAGGCTGAGGCAGGAGGACTGCCACAGTTTGAGGCCATCCTGGACTACACACTGAGACCCTGTCACAAAACAAAACACACATTACTCTTCAAAGGGAGGGTGCTGTTTCCCTTCCACCAACTATGCATATGTGCGTCAATTTTCATTTTCTAATGAATGTGTGACATTAATTAAATATTTTTAAATAGTCAGGGTTATGAAATGGTTTGTTGTCACTGTTTTAATATTCATGTGACTGACGTGAAGTGAATGGAAACGTGTACCTGGCTGTCCTTCATGTTATCCAGGAACTACCTCTTTAAATAGATAGCACAGTTTTCTGGCTTCTTTTTCATGCTGCATGTAGAAATTTAGAAATTTTGTGTTTGTGGGCCAGGGAGATAGCTTAGTAGAATAAGCACTTGCCTGGCTAGCTCCAGGTCCTGAGTTCAATCTCCAGTACTGCAAAAGGAAAAAAAAAAATTGTGTTTGTTCTTGACAGCAAGCTTTTGTCTGTTTCATGAGCTGAAAGTATATTCCCTTAGTCTATTGGCAAGTTTTGGATTTATTTATGTATGCTATTTTGATTATAAAGAATTTTGAATTTTGCAAGAGCTCTGAGTATTAATGTATTTTCTTTTCAATTTGTGCTGTCTTCTTTAGGAAGATTA
>PVKN010042811.1:0-10340 GCA_004027915.1 Capromys pilorides | reverse complement strand
TCAGAAAGTATTTCGTAATAAAAAGTATTAACTATTTGGAAGATACGTATAACTTAGAACCGACTATCACAAAGGCCAGCGGATAATGTTAAACAAAGTTATCTAAAGGTAACTGCAGTCTGAGTCAATGGATTTTAATGCAGCAGTATGAAAATTTATTGACATGGCTTCAGTCCTAAGAGGTAATCACTAAGATCGACTGTGTAGTATTTTTAAACACAGAATATAAAAAAATTCACAGTTATAGGAATAAGCTAGTGCAATATATTTTTCTTTTTTTAAAATGTATTTGGTTGTTGCAGGTCTCCCTACACAGCTCAGACTCTCATAGTGATCCTCCTGTTTCAGCCTCCCCAACACTGGGATGATAGACATGCACCAGCCACATGACCGTATGGCCAGCTCAGCCCACTATAGGGGCAGGGCTGGCATGGCATGTGCTGCTGGGGATCGAACCTTGGTCCCTGCACTTGCCTAAGCTTGCTGAAGCAGGCACTGTAGTCCACTGAGCCATCTTGCTAGCCCTGCAATATGTTTTCTATCAATATACCCCATAGGGCTGCATTTTCTTCTGATAGTTCAATGAAAACACCATATTGCCACAGAGTGAATGCAAAGGCAGACACTGGATTTATTCTCATCCATTAAGTCAGACATTATACGTCAGAATGTAAAAGAACGAAATTTTTCTAATTAAACATTTTTGTTTAGGGAAATATTATTTTTCACCAAAATGTATTTGTGTTAATATGTGATGCATTTATTATCATTTTATGAAATTATTTAATAAACTGGTTTTAAGTTTTTTTGGGTTTTAACTTCTAGTAGGGGAACTAGTCATATAATCAACATTAATAAAAGTTTTTGGATTCAATGATTCTTAAAAGCTTAAGAAAACCTAAAGCTAAATGTTTGAGAATTATTACATTAAAGGACAGTTCTGGTCATACCATTGTCTTCTACACAAATCTATGCTGATATTTTAGGCTTGGAAGCAAGGGAACAGATTATTATGAAAAAGCAGCTGACAATTCACAAAAAATAAATACAGTTTAAAAACACAGCAATTATTATACCAAGTAGGTAACTGCGGACATTGGTTTTTGTTTGTTTGTTTGTTTGTTTGTTTGTTTGTTTTCCCAGGGCTGGGGTTTGAACTCCCAACCTTGCACTTGCCAGGCAGGCACTTGTGCCACGGAGTTATCTCCCCAGACCCTGCAGACATTGTTAAAAGAAGTTTTAAGGGATAAAATAAACCATTCAAATTAGACTTTTTAGAAAAGCTAATTCTCAGGACCAGCAAGATAGTTCAGCAGACTAAGCGCCTGCTTAGGCAAGTGCAGTGACCCAGGTTCGATTCCCAGCACCACATGACATGCTGGTCCCACTCCTGGGCATGCTGAGCTGGCCACCCAGACTGGTGTGGTGGTGTGTGCCTGTAATCCCATTGCTGAAGAGGCTGAGACAGGAAGATCTCTGTAAGTCTGAGCTGCATAGTGAGGCCGTGAACCAAACACACTTAAGAAAAAGAAAAATCATTTCTCAAATTTATAGTTCCCTCCCTAGCTCTCTTGCTCAGCCTTTATATCTCAGGAAAATACACAAATATATATTATTCACCTGTCACTGTGGGACACAGGCTACTTTGAATGATTTCTGCCTTTTTCTGCGGATCATATTTCTCAGTATTCTATGTTTTATGCTACAATGCTTCCTTTAGAATTTAGAAGGTTTGCAATAATGAAGTATATTATATATAGCTTTTAAAGACATACACTACCAATTTTTGCTATATTTATAAGTGCCTGTGGTTTTTAGCATCTTAATTTTAAAATTAAGAATTCTTTGATAAAAGTGAAAAGTATAGGTTTAAACCGATTTGTGCCCTAATTATTGGCTTATCATTCTTGGCTTCCTTGTCCCTGGCTTATTGTAACAAACAGAAAGTTGTTATTTCTGATTCAAATGATTTAAGGCTTTGGGCCACTGTGGGAATCAGACAAAGACTGGAATTCAAAAATTTGAAATATTTTAGCCATTTTTTTACTTTTCTTTCAGTGCAAGTTGATGAATTAGAAGAAAGTTTTCAATTTTTAATTTCTATGTTATTTACAGGCTGGCATTTCAATATTTCTATAATTTTCCACAATTAAAGCTTTAAAGATGAATTTAAAATAAAACAACAAGTTTTATATTATCTCTGTAGCAAAGTCCATAGCAATATATGCCTCACAAACCATTATATCTACCTGCAATGATTTGCAGCAGATAAAATACCGATTCTTTTATGGTTATCTTATTTTTTTTTGCATTTTTCTTAGAAAAATAATCTTTGTCTCCATATTCAACCAAACTTTACCCAATTCCATTTCTTTCTTTGAAGAATTTGTGAATGTTGAAAGAGCTCTCCTTGGACATTAAGAGAACCTGAGGAGATAGCTTGGTAGAGTTTTCAGCTTTCCTCATTCAATCCTGTATCTCCATGAAATTACATAGCGAGTTTTGTTATGGTTCCTTCCATTTTAATCACTCTAATAGAGAAAATCCCAGCCCCACAGTCTGAACAGGAGTACGCCTACATAATCTCTGTGAGCAAGTTATCCTCATAACGTCATGTGTAGAGTATATCGAAGGCCCGACAACATGTTCTCCTGGATGAGCAACTCTGCAATAGTTGTACTTGTGTTTTGAAAATTACTTAACAACTAGGGCACCCATGCTTCCATTTCCCCCTGGGAAATGACACTCCAGTTTTATTGTAGGTTTCTATAGTATGAGCCAGTCGTGTTTCTTGTCCAGTAGGATTCCTTCTCTTTGTGCTGAGATCCAGCCGCCATCTCTGGGTTTTATTTCCCATGATCCTTCAAGTTCTCACTTGCTTTTTTACCCTTTCCCTGGGCTGGCTTCTGTACTCATCTCCTGCTCTGAGAAAGTTGCTTTAGAGAAGACCTCCAGCAGGTCAGGCGTCACCAATTTCCTGGAGCTGAAGTTCACCTTTTAGCTTTCTTAGCAAAGCCCGTTGAGCAGATGTTCCTGCTCGTTGTTGTGGAGCCAGTCAGTCAACCCTGTGGTAGTTCAACCCTTTATGATTATTCTCCTAAAAGTAAAAATCTTGAAGCCCTTCTTTCTTCATTTTTCCGGCTGGCTGACTTCTCAATTCGTTTCCCCTTGTGGAGGTGTAGAGAAGCTCTCATTTTCATGTTTATTTCTCCCAAATGAAATAAAACTTTCTGTGCGTCTTCATTCAACTTTGCACCACACACGTTTTTATTTTAATCAAAAGCTTCCTTGGAGCGAGCCGAGGCCACCCGTAGAGCCAGTTTATGTCTCTCCAAGCTTTGTTTATCATCCAGTGATAGTCGATCAGAGCGGATTCATTTTGGCTGAAGGACACCTTATTGTCTTGATTGGGCCTAGACATCAAAAGAAAGAATTAAAGGTTTCTGATGAAAACTTTCCTCCCCACACAGGTGCCTGAAAGTATGTGCTGTCCTTTCTTGGGTCCCTTTGTCACCTTTCTTAGCTTTCTTGTTTTGAAACATGATAATAGTAGCATTTGAGTTTTCTGGGGATTTTTGTTCTATATTGCATGCTGTGAAAGGATTTTTCTAGGTTCTGCTTCTGGGCTCCCTCTGATCTTGTGATGTTAAACACGCTGCCGTCCTCCCTCGGCATCACTCTCATCATTTTCTTCTCCACTTGTTCCACTTCTGTCCTGTGTATGTGGGAGGGGGCAGGATAGAAGATGTGAGAGCGAATTTAGTAGAATGGCAGAGTAGGGGGATGTCAGGGAATCACACTGCTGAAAAAAAAAGGCCTCCACAACTTCTAAAGAAAAAAAGGATAGACTGCACTGGTCTTTGCATTTCTTTCTTTCTTCCTTTTTTTTCAGTGTAACCACAAAAGTTAACTTCTTTCCAATGAAGCCTTTAATAAAAAAAGAACTACTGTCACTTCTCTTTGAATTTTGATACCATTTGGCCTGCAGGATTTTGTCCCATGAAAATTCATGGCTTGTTTTCTAAACAGTAAAGGATGATTTATGTAACTCAAATCCCATGTTTTCCAATAAGACCAGTGTCATTTTGACCTTGAGGAACTGTGAATTGTAATGAAAATAAATACTTCAATAAAGCATGACATCATATTCTGATTCATTCTGCATTGCATGTGTTTAAGGAAATCCTAGAACTTCCTTTTGATAGTTTTAATACCTTGGGAAATATGTTGACTTTTGCTTTCTGTCTTGACCTAGGGTCATGTTTGGAAATTCCAGGCAGTATTAAAACCAGATCTAGCCAGTCAACAATAACAAAGAAGGAAACGTGTTGGACTTTCTTTCTTTCTTTCTATTTTTTTTTTGTTTTGGACGACATATTACTTTTTAAATATTGCCCTTATGCCAATCATTATGGTGAGCGAGAAATATTCACATGAACATCAAGGAAAGTAAAGCGTTAACAATTACACTGAAAAGTGACCTAATTGGGATCAATTACCTTCCAGGTAGTGTCCCTCTACTCTTACGTCCTGTTACCCATAGCGAAGGCTTAATATGTTTTTTTTTTTTTTTGGTAGATTTTTCTGGAATGATGGGCTGAGGTTTTGTAATTGAAACAATCTGCATGTACTAACTATATTTGATTTTTCTAAACATAAGGACTACATTTTATACTACCCCATAAGCTTGGATGGTAAATAATCAGACCTTAGGAGGCTATCTAGTCTATATTTTAATTCTCATGAGAAACAGTTTACCTACATAAAGAAAGTAGCACAGGGTCTGACACATATGTCTCAGAGACAAAGATTTTTTTTTTTCTTTTTTCTCTTTTCTTTCTTTTTTTTAAAATTTTTTTTGTATTTTAGAGAAGGGAATACAGGGTGTTCATGGTCTCACTGCTAGCTTGGACTCATAGTAATCTGCCTGTTTGCAGCCTCCCAAGGGCTAGGATTACAGGAACACACCACCACGACCAGTGTTAATTGCCATCTCAGTGCGCCCTGGGGGGCAGACCTAGCGCCACAGGCTCTGGCATGGAACCCCCAGCCCCTGTGTGCAGATGATTTAATCCACTGATGTATTTGGCCAGCCCAAGACAAAGGTTTTCTCAATTGAATAAAATAAGGCATGCACCAAGAAAACTGAGGATTAACAACTTTCCTTTTCAGAGAATTTATTCTAAGAGAAATAATGCTTAAGAATAAACACACAGTAGATAGATAAGTAAGACAATTAGGAAATACACACTGAGTTACTTTCAATTGACCAAACTCCCTGCCCATCTCCAGGGATAACATATTGTGATTGGTTCTGGGGAGGCCCCTCTTGGTTTTACTCATCCACTTATTCTCTTGTATGCATATACTCCCTTTTCTTTCTCTCTGTAATCATTTTTGCACATATTCTATTAAATATGCCTTTCTGAATGAGCACACAGAGCTTTTAATTTTAATAAATAATGTTGCTTCTTGGATTTCTTAAGTTGTTTCCTAATCAGATCAAGCTTTGGGGGATCTATCCGTGCTGCTCTTCACGTGTCTAATTCAGTGCTCCTGAATATGATTTCTACTGTATGCTAATTACTGGTTATATGACAATGAATAAATGACTTAAAATAAGGTACATTTTTAAAAAATCAATACAACAATGAATGACCTCTAGGCTTGGTGGCACACAGCTGTCACTGGAACACTCTGGGAGGCTGAATCGTGTCAATTTCAAGTTCCAGTGCACCTGGGGCAACTTCAGGACGTGGATTGTGTCTCAAGATTAAGTCAATCAATCAATCACAATCAATCAATCAATCAATCAATCAATCAATCAGAAAAAGCATAATGTGGCACAGCACTAGCACCTGGGATTCAATCCTCAGTACCACAGGAAAGCCAAAAAGAAAACAAAGCAAACAGAGACTAGAACCAAACAGTTATGGAGCTAGGATGTTCCAACTCCATCAAGTAGTGTAAAAATGAGATGGACATGTATGAGACAGGCGCCTTGCATGGAGCAAGTTCTCAATGAGTAAGACTCATTTCTGTGTTTCCAGGAATTTATTGTGGCATGACAATACAGGAGAAACGATGGTGGGAAGGACGTGGGTGTAATGTGTGAGAGGAAACTGTACAGTTGGAAGGATTGGAAGTTGAAGAGTTTCTCTGCAACCTAACAGGATTAAATTTTAGCTGCAGTTGCCATTCATAGCACGTGAGTGTTAGAATTAACATGTCCCAGCCTTATGCACACAAATTTGGCTTATATATATTGTCTTGTTACACTTTTCTCATTGCTAGGACAAATACCTGACACTCAAAATGAAGAAGGAAAGGTTTATTTAGCTCACAGTTACTGGAGGTTTCAGTCCATACTCGGCTGGCTCCAAGGCAGAGAGGCACATGGCAGAGAGCAGACTTTTATGGTGGCTGCAGAGAGCAGAGAAGAAAAGCGGGGAGTAGCAGCAACAATGGCCGCAGAGAGGAAGTCTGGCTCTCTGTGTCTCTGATATTACCTTCAGGTTATCCACCCAGACTACGAGCAGCACTCACACCCATAATCCCAGCAGTGTTCAGATCCATAATCCCCGTGGATCATGAGTTAATGACAAACTCTAGAAGTCCACCTCATGACAGCATGAGGCTTAGTGGGCACAAAGCATAACACCTATAGTTTATTTAAGTTTGCAAAATACAGCAGAGTGGACTATGTTTCTATGATGTGCCATGTTAAGTTCTTGGTTTAAAATTGCTAGTGGGAAGGGGTCTTCATTCTTAGATCTGAATTTTAACATCTCAAGTCCTGCAAGCAAGGAAGCACTGGAAAGCATAAATGAATAAATCTGTGAGACTTGGGTGTAGGAGTTGGGTTTGTCTCCTATGAACCAGTCTTTTGAACTTTGGTCATGCTATTATTGTTTTCTGTTTGCTGCCGTTAATCTTGAATTCAAAAGAAAAGCCATCTCTTCTATTTTCTTTAGATTCTGGGAGAGTACTCACTGTCCTGTCATTTGGTTCTTGGCTTTAAAATCAATAAGTACTAGAGAAAACTCTAGAATCAACACTGCAGATACACTAGTCAGGTGACCCTTAGGGCTGTTACAGCCAGGTAACTTGCAGTCAGCGTGAGAGGGAAATGGCATATGCTTTACGAACCAGTGGTGTGCAAGATTTAGCTACAAGTCACACCTACTTATTTAAATTAAAATGAAATATCATTCAAAATTCAGTTGTTCTGGTGAAGTACATCTTTTATATTTCCAATCATCTAGGTGGTACTAACACTAGCTCAGGTACAGGACATTCTGCTTCTTGTGGGAAAAGCCTGTAATGGTTGACACATTGTATGAATTTGAGTTTAGAGGTTTAACTGAATGGCGCAGCAGGGGGGCAGGGTCCTCCTTTTGTACACACCTTGAACCTGTGCGAGAAGCCAGCATGGAGGTGGTGCAGGTGTGAAGGCTTCACCCCATGCTCAGTGGCTTTTGTAGCCATGTTTGGGGGTGACTGTACCACTGGGACCCATGAGGATATAGTAGGTGGCAGCAAGAGTAGAACCTGGACAGAGGAACATTACAGATGCCGGAGGAACTGATCAACAAGCAGGTGGTTGTCATGGCCGTTGAGCTCTGCGGAGTGGCCAGGCATGGGGAAGAGCAACACCAGCCTGCTGCACGTAGCGATGAGGAGGCCGGCGATGTCACTGGTCCCCATCGGATGGGTCACAGTGGACTGGGGGAGAAGCCTAAGGAAGCAGAAGGACGGGGAACAGCCAAGCCCCGGGCTGACTAACAGGCATTTTGAGGGTTTTCCTTATAGTCTTTTCTATTTTCTGAATGTCAATGCAGAGAATATTAGGACCATTAAAAAAAGAGAGAGAGAGAGAATGGAAGCTTTTAATGACCTCATTTTTGTTTGGGAGTCAATAGTATATGAAAAGAAAATGAGGAAGAACCTATGAAGAGAGAGAGAGAGAAAGAGAGAGAGAGAGAGAGAGATAAAGAAAAAAGTAAATGAAAGGGAATGCAGAGTTGTGCAAATTTTCTTTCAGTGTTAGGTGACCTAAACATGTACATAGCCTGGGGGAAAAGGACAGGCAAAGAGGAAAGGGAGATTATGGAAGAGAAATTTAAAGTAGATGAAAATGAGGCAGCTAGTGTAAAAAAAAAAAGAAAGAAAGATTTCATATACAAAACAGTTTCATTGAGAAAAAAAAATTACAAATCAAAATATATCATTTTAAAAACTCAAATTCATAATTCAACTAGTGTTGTTTTAAAATCCAGACACGCTAGTGTGAGTTGGTCTCAAAGAGCAGGGGCCACGCGAGTGCTTCAGGAGGTGACGAGGCTAACTGTCAAAAACTCACATTCCACTGCACAGCCAAGTGCGCGCTTCTAAAGCTAGGTGCAGGCAAATGGCTGGGTTTGCAGAGATTGGCTTGCAAAATGTGGAGGGAGTGGGGCCGATGAGATGGCTCAGGGGTCTAAAGCGCCTGCTTAGGAAAGCTTAGGCTGCTGTAGGAACCGTGGTTGGACACCCAGCACTACATGCTGCTGTGCCAGCCCCACCCCCAGGGCAGCCTGAGCTGGCCATAATATTAACAAATAATTGTAGAAGAAGCAAGCTTTTTGGATCTAAGCCAGTTCTACAGTTATGATTATTGGCTTTGAAGCTTACTTGGTATTTATAAAGGAAAACAGAGGGGAGACTAGAGAAGGGAGTATACCAGTGAACATCTTATTCAAACAACCTGAAAAATTTTGACCTTAACGGTCATGAAAAGAGGTGTGGGGAGATAGCTCAGTGGACTAAGTGCCTGCTTAGGTAAGGGCAGGGACTGAGGTTCGGTTCCCTGTACTGCACGCCACACAGGCCCCGCCCCTGGGTGCGCTGAGCTGGCTACGAGACCGGGCAGGGTAGTGCATTCCTGTAATCTCAGCATTGGGGAGGATGAAAACAGGAGGATCATTATGAGTCTGAGTTGCATGGTGAGACCCTGTACCAAATACATTAAAAAAATCATTCTATAATTTTTATTCCTTTTTTGTGACCATAATGTTCATTGCATTGAATTTGGAAGATGGAAATAGCATAAGAAAAAGATAGGAAGTACTTGTTATGTAATCACTGGGATTGGATGTTAGTATTTTAAACATTGTCTTCAAATAACTATATATGCATAAAAGTATTTATACAGAATAAGCCCTTAAAACATGTTATATTATATGAAAATAATTGGCTATGAGCCTATGATTCTGTAGGGTACATATTGCCAAATGACATACTGCATGGCAAGGGAAAATGAAGAATGCCAGTGGCTTTGTTTGCTAGTAAACTAATCTGGAAACAAGATGATTATCCTGTTTTATCTGAGTGCACCTCAAATAAAATAGCATCCTTTAAATCTGGAGGAAAGAATCAGAAGGGTTAGCAGAAGAAAAACACAATGTTATTAAACCTTGATCAGCCATTATTGGTCCTGAGGATCAAAGGAAATATGAGAAAAAGAACATCAGTGGCTCCAGCAAATAAAACAAGCCAGAGGTTTCTTCCTCTTTAGACCTTCTAGAAAGAAAGGCACGAGGTCTCACTAACACACTTATTCAGCACTGTAAGACCTTCTTTAAGTTTCCGATGCTGCAAACAACAGGATAATAAGTTAATGTTGTATATGTGGAGTGCTGTTATAATGACAGTAGACATCAAATACACGCCAAATGTGTGATTTTAGATTTGGTGAAATTTTACTTTAAGCCATAAATAATTTCCTATGAACTGACATATTTTTCCAAAACTATTCCATTGACAGTTATGCAGGGGCTGGGGAAATAGCTCAGTGGTCTCAGTGTCTCCCTTGCAAGTGCAAGGGTCTGTGTTCTCTCCCCAGTGCCCTCCTAGCGTGCCAGCCCTGCGCCGTGCTGACCACCGAACCGGGCATGGAGGTGCACGCCTGGAATGCCAGCACTGGAGAGGCTGAGACGGAGGGGTCACTACGAGTCTGAGCTGCGCAGTGAGACCTGTACCAAAAAAAAGTAAGTAAACAGTTTTTAAAAATTTGAAAAATCAGTTAAGCAACAATTACTGGCCATATCATATTTCTTTTGTTAATTTTATTTAAAGGAGAAAAAAAGTAAATAACAAGAACAAAGACAAAAACAAAGCAACATAAACAATAAAAATGGTATAAAATTTCAAAACAAGAATAGGAAATTAACAATAGATATTATGTTGTATACTGTTATCAAATTTGTTGCCCAGACTATGGGCTATAGGCCAGATCAATCACACAATTAAAACAGTAATTCTTCGTTTCCATAAGTCTTGAATTTTTCCTTGTCCTTTTA
>PVKN010042810.1:0-10336 GCA_004027915.1 Capromys pilorides | reverse complement strand
TGCAGCATGGCTTTATCTTCTGCCCTTTCTAAAAAGGTATGATCATTTGTTATGTTAGTGTAATACTAGTATTGTTTTGTATTATATTATAATATTTAGGGATATATTAAATAATTTGAAGGAAGAACAATTTCTGCATTTTTCTTTAAATGTCACAAATGAGTGATATAAATTTTAGATGTATGCATTGGACTACTTGTATTAACTAAATGTAAAAGCAATAAAATACAAACCTGTAGTGGATTATCTGAACAAATTATAGTTTATATACCTATATATTAGAAGAATACATTAAGAATATATATTACAAATATGTATGACAAACATATTCTTAAAATGTCAGCACTTGAAAGAAATAATAGGGCAGGAGCAATAAGGACAATAGCTAGACTCCTCAAAGTACACACTGAATGATTTGATTTTATTACTATATAATCATTTCACAATATTTAAACATTTTAAATTGAAAATGGGGTGGTCAAATAACTCAGTGGTTTAAAGTGCCTGCTTAGGCAGACGCAGAGGCTGGGAGTTCTATTTGAGGGCCTGGTGTGCTGGTCCCACCCTCAGGGTGCACTGAGACAGAGAATGAGACTGGGTATGGTGGCACGCGGCTATAAACCCAGTGCTTGGGAATCTGTAAACGGGAGGATCACTATGAGTCCAATCTATGTAGTGAGACCCTGTAGACCCTGTACTAAACACAAAAATAATAATAATGATAAGTATAATAAAAATAGATTGAGAGTAATTTCTAACATATAAAAGGTAAATTAAATTAATCTGACTGCATATTGATTCGAGGCATAATACAGGAACAAATAATGAAAATGATTATAAGCACAATGATTTTATGGTACTTTCAAGACAAAAAGAAACAGCAGAAACCTGAAAAGTACAGTTCTAAATTTCCCTGAATAATCAGATTGGTATGGTAGTGTTGACATTATTATTCTGAGTCTTTTCAAAAGATATATTGGTACAACTAAGAAAAAGTGGTAACTGTGCTGGTGTTATTAGGATCAGAGATTTTTCAGAGGAGAGAAAATAGATGAAAAGTTAAGCTTAATAAAATTAAATATAGTGAACAATATGAACTGGAAACTGTAAATCCTTGGTGTAGTTGTAATGTAAAAGAAATCCATATATGACACCAAAGTATAGATAATAATAACAAAAAAGCTGAACTACATTAAATTTATTTATTTATTTTTAAACATTTATTTATTTATTTATTTATGTTATGGCTGGCTCAGCCTGCCCTGGTGGTGGGGCTGGCGCAGCATGTGGTGCCGGGGATCAAACCGCAGTCCCTGCAGTTGCCTGATCTTTCCTAAGCAGGCGCTTTAGACCACTGAACCATCTCACCGGTCCTGAAGTACATTAGATTTAAAACTTGTGTTCATCAAAGAGCACAATCAATAGAAGAACACGATAAAATACAAATTCAACACATGACAAGAGGTTAATATGTACAACATTTATAAAGAATTAGAAAAATTCAACATTAAAAAGCAAGATTAAAAAATGACAAGTAGCTGGGGATGGCAGTGCACACATGTGATTCCAGCTACTCAAAATGCTGAGGCAGAAGAACAGCAGTAAGGGGCCTTAGTGACATAGTGAGAACCCATCTCACCCAAAATAAGAGTAAACACCAAAAAGATATTCAGCATTGCCAATCACTGCATAAATGCAAGTCAAAAGCACAAAATACCCTCACGCTCATTAGGATGGTTATCTCATCAAAAATAAACACATAAATAGAAAAAGATAAAAAAGAAAGAAGGAAAGAAAAAAGGAAGGAAGGAAGGAAGGAAGGAAGGAAGGAAGGAAGGAAGGAAGGAAGGGCAGTGTTGATAAAATGTGAAGAAAGTGAACTTTTATGAACTCTTAGTGGAAGTAAAAATATTGTAGCTGCTGTCATGAACTTTACAGTGACTCCTCAAATTTTTATTTCACTAAAATTATCACATAATTTACCAAATTCACTTTGGCCAAATCAACACCTAAGAATTGAAAGCAGAGTCTCAAAAAAAAAAAAAAAAATTATACAACCAGGTCCATATCAATGTGATTTGAAGTTCTAAAATGTGGAAGCAATCTAAGAGTCCATCAATGGATAGGTAGGAAAATTTAAATGTGCATAAAATGAAATCACAAAGGAGACAATTCTGATTATTACAATGTGAATAGATTTTGATATTATGCTACATGAAATATGGCAGTCATAAAAAATATATGGTGAGAGCATATTACTCTTAAGTAGTTATACCTGTGGACATAGAGGTTAGAATGGGGCAGGAGCCTCACTGAGTTATGCCCAACCATTACAGAGGACAGGCTGATCCCCAGATAATTTTGGAAGCCGTGGAGAGCTGCGCCCCACTTGAAAAACATTTCATAACCCATGCTGAGTCCCAGACAGCTTAGGGAGACTTTGTGAACTGCACTCCATTTCCCAACCATGGTGAGAGTGTCACTGAGCCATGGTGGACTTTGGGAGCTTCAAAAATTTCAACATGATGGAGTAAAAGGCAATCTCAGACATCCAGTCCACCCAGAACAAGTCCAGGAGATATCAACATAGAAGAACTTGGAAGTTACACACCTGAGACTTCTGAAATGATAGCCACTAAAGTAAGGAAACAATTCCATCAGGCTACTAAGGAAACTAGAACAGAAATAATCTCTCAGGTAAAGAAAACAATTGACAACAGTAATGAAAGAATTGCCCAGCACGTCTAAAGAAGACATAGATAAAAAAAAAAAAAAAAAGAGGAGCACAGAAAAATAATGGAAACACTGAATGAAAAACACAGGAAAGAATTATAATTCATGAAACAGATTCACATAGATATCCAAAAATTAAGAATTCTATTGAAAGCTGGAAAAACTGTTGAATGAAACTGAGGATAGGTTTTCAGACCTTGCAGACAGCACTGCAGCTAGCAATCATGAAAAGAAAGAACTCTTAAAATAAGAAATCAGGAAATAACAATTCAACAGCTGCAAGATGATACAAAGAATGCTAGTATAAGACTGACAGATGTCAACAAAACAGCAGGGCTCAATGAAAATAACATAAAAAGACTATTTGCAGAAGTAGCTGTAAAACAATTCACAACCATGGGAAAAGAAACTGACATACAAAAAATGAGACATAAAAAATTCCAATTAGGCACAGCAAAATGAATCTACACTCAGACACACAACTGAGATCCTAAAAATTCATCAAAGGATCAGAATATAAAAATTATTAGAGAAGAAGATAGACAGATAGATGTCAGGAATAAGAGAATGGGAAATGGGGAGTTATTATTCCAAGAGTACAGAACTTCAGCTTTGCAAGATTAAAAGAACTGTGGAGACAGATGTTGCTGGTAGCTGTGTGACAACTGGAATAAGCTTAGTACTGCTGAAATACACACTTAAAAAATAGTCCAGGAGGTAAAATTCATGTTAAAGGTATTTTGTTATAATTTTAAAACTGAGAAATAATGAATTAAATTTTTACAATGAAGTACTAGCTATACATTCCTGAAAGATGCAGAACACACCAAACTGGCAATACGTGACATTCACTTGAATTTCCATTCACACAGAAAATACCTTTATAAGGCCAGTGGGAATATAAAGGCTGACAGGATATTTCATGATGTTTAAGAGTCATTATTTTTACACATGATAATGGTGGTGTGGGGTTTTAAGGTTTCTTTTCTTCAGAGACATACTTCTATATTTATAAGTGAAATGACATGATATTGAGGATGTGCTTCAGAATAACCTGAGTAAAGAGGAGCACAGAGAAAATTAGTGATGAATTGGTAACTGGTGAAGCTGACATGTACATCTGGGATTTCATTCATTTTTTCTGCTTTCATTTATTCTTGAAATTGTCCTTAATTGGTTTTAAAATATTGTCCTTAATAGGTTTTAAAATATTAAACAATGTTTAAACATTTTAGCCATTGTTAAGTCTATGTTTATAGTAGTTCATTATACTAACCTATTTTTCACTATGTATATAATGGTCTTAATATAAAGTACAAAAACAATCTTTTACCAGGATAATTGATCTATGTATGATGATATCACCAATTTCTAGACTGCCTTTCCATGGTCTGCAGGGGAGAATAAATCCCCTACAATTACAAATAAAGTCTGAACTGCTTTTTTGCCTTTTTGTCTGGCTCTGGCTTCCCAAGGTAGAAGAATGCTGAGCTGGTTTATTTCCTGAAAATCCAGGGCTTCTGTGCCTTTTCGTAGGCAAGTCCTTTTTCTGAAATGCTTTTCTGCTTCCTTACATTCTGTTGTCTCAAAATCTCTTCAGGGGTCATGATCTCTACAATCTTCCCTATTACCTTTCTCCCACTTGCTTTTTTTTTAAATTTAATTTTATTTATTTGTTTGCTTGTTTGTTTGTTTATTTATTTATTTTATGGCTGGCTCAGCCTGCCCTGTGGTGGGGCTGGCACAGCATGTGGTGCCGGGGATCGAACCGCAGTCCCTGCAGTTGCCTGAGCTTTCCTAAGCAGGCGCTTTAGACCACTGAACCATCTCGCCGGCCCTCTCCCACTTGTTAATTAGTTAAGGAACAGATTCCCTCAACCCACATTTATCTCATACAGCTACCAGGCAAATTACCACTCAGTTATTTCTCTGACATGTGAATACATTTATCTTAGCAGAATCTCACTGCATTATAATTACTTGGTTACCAATCTTTACTGGCTTCTAGACCATAATTGCATTATGAATGTCTGGAAAATATTTATTAAACTAATTCCAACTTTCTATATTTTGAATGGCATTGCAAATAGAAGAGAACATGATGACAGAAATTACCCAGTATCTAAGATAGTTTTTTACATTTTAAATTAATAATAAAGAAAACAAAAAGGCCACCAGAGGTGAATTCAGGAGTCACTAGAGATTCTGGGTCATCTCTGAACACTGAAGGGCCCCTGTCAAAGAGTTTATTTTGTGGCTCCAGTCAAAGAAGTACTTTGCATCCAGTCAGATGGCATGTAGGATCTTAAGTAGAGGTTAATGTCATGTGGATGTTCTCTTTTGTAAGTATAATGATCACATTTAGAGCCTGTTTAAGGCAATTAGGCATTGAAAAATATGCCAAGTATCATCAGGAACCATGGCAACATTTAGAATCTTTCTATATCTTTCAGGGATTACTTCAGTAATAATCTTTTCTTCTCTTTTTTAGTTTACATTTTTTAACAACAGATTCACGAAACTAGTTTAAGGAGTAAAACTTCAGTGCAAAGCTGCACTCCCTGTCCTCCCCAACATCCACCACCTCCACTTTTGCTGCCACTTCCTACACCTCTTTTCCATGCATGCAAGCAGTTCTTCCTGTATTTATTGCATTCCTGTAAGCAACAAGCTCCTGCAGCTTTTCCTTGATGTTTTGGCAGAAGATTCCAATTTCTGACTTTTGATAAGGAAGATGAGACTTTCTCTCACACAGCCTCCATGCTGGCCACACACAAGCAATCTTCCGGACCCTCATTTCTCATTAGGCTTTGAAGATGGATATCATCACTTTCACTTCATTCTTCTCATTTTAAATGAGTCGAACACTCCAGTACACACAAGAGGAACGGAATTAACGTCCATTTCTTAAAGGGACTAATTCCAAAGACTTTGTCTTAAACTATCACATACTGCTTAGATCATAGCCCATTTCCAGTAGAAACTTTAAGCCTCATAATTTATGAACACACTAAATGTCTTTCTCTCTAAACCTTGGCTGCTAATCTTGTCATGGAAGGACTGCTTTTGTCATCATTTTGTTAGGGAGGTTTCTTTTACCCATTATCTTAATGATTTCTTTCTCTTCCGGTTATCTGGAGTCTTTGTATCCTTAATCCCCATTACTTTCTGTTTGTGGGGTACTCTTTTGTTCTGAAAGAATAGGTACTCTAGAGGCATTTGCATGCAGAAAGAAGAAGAGTTAGAGCTTGTGAAAGCATAATCATCCAGCTTCCAGTTATGTTTCACACATTCAGTGCCCTTTGATTAATTATCTTTAGTCTGTTTGCTTTGTTGATAAACTATAGATTATCTCTCTAAATTTATTATTCCAAAATTGCACCTTGATGCATCTCAGTGTGGATTTGTATTCCTTTCATGTACTGATGGCTGAATTGAACTCTGTAGTCCAGAAATGCAAACTTTCCAATTGGGGAAATCTTACAGGATTATTTCTTTAATGATTGATTATAATTTTCTTTTTACTGCCCCTCCAGCAGTGACCATCCCCAACATTGCACATTAATAGAGTACATACCTGAAAGTGTAATAGGCTACTTAGGTTTCAGTTTCAAACTCACCGAGGTAACTTCCTTGTGAATTAGTAATAAGGTACATTAAAAATTACAGCTTTAAGCCCTCATGTCTGGGAAGTTTCTCCTAAGACTGATGAGGTCTTTTTTATAACTATTTTTTAGCAAGAAGAGCATTGTACTTGTATAGGCCAAAGGTTAATGACCTTGGGTCAGAATGTGCCTATTATAATGACTTAGGCTAGAGTGATTCATGTTGATGTGCCTAAAACAATCAGCCCCTAGATAGTAGGTGATAGTCGAGTTCAGGCCTGACTACCAGTTGATCAGCATAGGAATCTAGTTAATGATTTTGTTTTGTTAAAACTCATAGTTCATCTGGATACTGTGCTCAACCTATTGTCTAGTTAATTTGTGGGTTAAGTGGAAAATAGTTTCTATATAAAAACCCTGTTCTCTGTCACTCAGCGTGCTTCTCTGTCTTCTCTCCTGCGTAAGTTGAAGTCAGGAAGGCCCTGAGCTCAGTATTACAGGCTCAAATTTAAATTCTAATTTGGACTCTGGTCTGGCCTGTTTGAGAACCCATAACAAAAGAAGTTACTCACAATAAGTATATATTGTAGAATAATATATGTATATCTATGCATATGTATGTACTTTTACATGTATGCACCTATATGAAATCGTCAGACTGGGTTAATTTCAAGATATGAAGAGAATCATATGGCTGTGTCGTAAGGTGACTATTGCAAGTTTGGAAGAAATGGGAAGTAACACCTAGTGAGTTGTAGGTCACTTTGGTACTGAACCACAGTGAATAAGGAAGAAACAGGCAAATGCACAGATCAATAATGAAAACATACAATAGGTCAACAATCAAAACTGCACAACGCAAATAACAAGAGTAAAAACAAAGTAAAGAATATGATAAATGCCTTGGTGGTTTTATCAGGTATTGGACAAAAAATACCTATCATTTTGTAAGTCCTCCAGAAAATGGAAGAGAAAAACCACTTCCAAACTGTCTGTAGAAGACAAAAATCAGACAAAGATGTGTTAAAAAAAAAAAAAATGAAAACACCATGCTGGTGACAGAAATGACAGAAAAATGTTTAACAAAATACTCTTAAGCTAATTTTACCAGCACATAGGAAGATTCAATGCCACAGTCAATATTGAGGCAAACTGACTTCAGTTGTGCAAAAATGCTTCAACATTCACAAACCACAGTCTCAGAATAAAGTACAAAAACCTTAACACCTCCACATACTTGAAGAAAAGCACTGGGAAAAGCTCGGTATTGTTTCTTGATAAAAGCTGTTCACACACTCTATGCAGGAGTGGATCCCAGCGTAGTAAAGGTCCCGCACCATTCCCTGATGCATGCTCAGTCGATTGACACTGAATTGTCTCCTCTGAGATCAAGAGTGAGGCAAGGCTGCCCGCCTGCAATCTTCTGCTCAACACCATACTGGGAGTCCTGGCCATGAAAACTGCCAGGAGAAAGGGATCCAATATATCAAATTCAGTGGGAAGTAGTGACAACAGTTTCTAATTTCAGAAGATATATCATGTATACAGAAAACTGAAGGCTGCACTAAAAATCTTTTAGAAGTAATGAATAGGTTCAACTAAATTTCTGAGTACAAAATCTGCATAGAAAAATTAATTCCACTTCTATATACTCTATCTACTCACTATAAAACAAACAAACAAACAGCCCCACAACTCAGCACATAAAACCATCAATAATGGATGGACAGGAAAAGTTTAACCAAATTCACCTGCTGACTGAAATCTATGGGCCAATGAGTGAAAGGCATAAGGAGAAGAAAAGAGAGATCATCACCTTATATTGTTAAAATTAATAATACTGTTTCCATGATGCACAAAGCAACCACCAGGATCAATCCAGTTCCAGTCAAATATCTCTGATATTTTCCTATAACTAGAAAAAGTAATCTAGTTATTCATAGGGAACTACAGAACACTACAAAGTACGTTCTCATATCTACATAAGAATATGAAATGTGAGGCTATCCAGATAGCTCAGTGGACTAAAGCATCTGCTTAGGTAGGCACAGGGACTGAGGGTTTGATCCCCAGTGTGCCATGTTAGCCCCAACACCAGAGCATGCTGAGATGGTGATTGAGACTGGCTGAGGTGGCACACACCTATAATTCCAGTGCTTGGGAGGCTGAAAATAGGAGAATCATTAAGAATTTGATTTGTGTAGAGACCCCTGTACTTAAAAAAAAAAAAAAAAGGCATTTGATACAGTGTCTCACTACTCAGAGTACCTGGGGGCAGGGCTGGTGCAGTATATCGAATCCCCATCCCTGTACTTGTCTGAGCAGGCATTTTGTCTGCAGAGCTATCTTGCTGGCCCTTGATATTCTTTATACAAAATGCTCATGAAACTCATTTTCTATTTTGATTTAATGATTCAAGTCATCATTCATCTTCTCTTGCAGAAGCCAAGAAGAACAACATATGCCCCTTTTTGCCTTATTTACCAGAGAACTCATGGATAAACTGATTTCTAAAATCAGTAAGCATTATTGATTTTACATTTTTTTTGTGTGTGTGCTGCTGTATTTTAGTGTTTCTGCATTGTAAGCCAGTTTAGAAACCTCTAATAGATATAAATACTTTCATGAAAGAATTAAGTAATAATATGACACCGTGTACCTACTAAGTGTAAGAAAGAGTATGTGTGAAGAGAACTGCTCAACAGTGGAACAAACTAGTTCTCTATGATTTCTACTCATGAGCCAAAACAAATCTTTACTGCTTCAGTTAATTTATCAATATTTTATTTTCAGCAACAGAAAGATGAATATGAAATGGAGACAATTAGTACTTTAACTCAGTATAGAATAGGCACATATTAATGCTATGTTTTGTGTAGTGCAAAACAAGACAGCAAATCTCTGAAGCCCCTAATCCTATTCCAAATCATTTCCATCTATTGTTCCTTAGCAAGTAATTTGGGTTGTTATCACAAGGTCATGCTCATAGCTCTAAAACAATTTAGAGCCACTGTAATGTTCGATCATGGGTTGCGGCTGAGGCTGTGCACGAGGTCTAGTACTGAAACAGACACTTCTTAAAGGCCGAACATTCCTCTGAGACATTTCACCCCTTCTTACAGTATGATTTCACTCTTCGACAACTTCTCAGGCTTCTCTCACTCCAATTGTTCTCTCAACAGTGATTCTGACTTGGGACATACTATATTGTCACAATCTATTATTGATGTTACTGCAGACCCTCTGCTTCTACTACTGTAGTTAATGAATAACAACTATTCAGCTTTCTCTGCAACATCACTTACTCAGCTACTAGATCTCCAAAGTAATCTCAAATAAAAATTTAATTCACATTATCTTATTCAACAAGTTTACTACCAGGTTGAATTATTCATCTCAGTGAAAGGCATTTCCATCACAAAATCTAGACACTGAAACTGAAGATTTAAGAATGACTTTTAATCCTTCTCTCTTGACTTTTTAATCTGTCTGGGCACTACATTCACTCTCCCTCATGCAGTAACACAGGCATGCTGAGAATTCCTTCAGTACTTCTTTCCTAGAAGGCATCTGGATTGTGATAGGCTATTTTCTCAGTCCCCGACATCATTGGTTACATTTTGTCCATGATTACTAGATTTGTGTCTCTACACTGTAAATCTGTCTTTTATCCTGTCCTCTTGTGGTTGAAGGGCTCACCACTGCCTGAAGTTCATATCATCACAGCACTGTATCCTTGAGATTTAATTTCTTATTTGTAGTTCATTGAAAGTTCTATTTTGTTTCCCATCTCTGTGATTTTTCAAACTGTTCATGACAATTGGAATGCCATTACATTTGTATGTTACATAATGCTTTATTTTCCAATGCCAAGTCAGACAACTCTTCCCTTCTCAAGCCTTTTATCTGAAGAAAGCAGAGCAGCTCCTCGGTCCTAACTATCTCACTGTGCATTTACCTCTACGAGCGTGTTAATTCTATAGCACTGCTGCTACATT
>PVKN010042809.1:0-10347 GCA_004027915.1 Capromys pilorides | reverse complement strand
TTCTGCCCACAAAATAACAGAGATTGAGCAAGACCCTGTGAGAGCTGAGTGCCACTCTTCTCTCAACTCCTTCAGGCCCTGTGCAGGGGTGCTGGCGTTCCCCCACTGCCTGGCAGAGACAGTTACCCGGGGTGCACTCATGAAAGAAGACATAGCATGTGGGAGCCCAGCGCAGGGAACAGCCCCTAGGCTGAGGAATGCTTGTGGCACAGAGAACATTCCAGGCAAAGAAGTGCGTGAACATCTGCCCTGAGTAGGAGGCAAGTCCGGAAACCAGAAGTTATTCTGTGTGGTGAACATTGGAGGCAGACAGAAAAACAAAATGAGAGCTATAGTACAGGGAAGAATGTGGATTTAATTTTCATGGGAATGGGGAGACGTTGAAGGCTTTAAACGGGAAAGTAACAGAATCTGATTTGAGTCTCAGCAAGATTCCTCTGGCCTCGTGATGTTAAGGAGCAAGACCTGAGGGACTTAGTGACTGGCTGAAGGGAGAGGAAGGGATTTGTTTGTCTGGTGTCTGTGGCTGTGGCATGGGCTGCAGAGTGGCTGTGGTTTGCCTCTTGTGAGGGAAACCTCCTGAAGAGGCACAGAAAGCATTCATGGTTGGATAAGGCAGCCATTGCTGGACGGGCTTGACTTCAAGTTGCATGGAAGTAAGGCTTCCAGCCTGCCCTGTGGGTCCCCGGAGGACCACCTCTGTGGAACACCCCTTCTCTCTTGGCAATGAGAGCCCATTCTCTTCATGTTAGTGATGGTATTCACTTCAAAGGCTGCTTGCCCAGCCCTGTGTTCACTTACTCCTTA
Organism: Capromys pilorides; assembly: GCA_004027915.1. Taxonomy (NCBI): domain Eukaryota; kingdom Metazoa; phylum Chordata; class Mammalia; order Rodentia; family Capromyidae; genus Capromys; species Capromys pilorides. The sequence goes on along the minus strand of PVKN010042809.1, from coordinate 9,540 downwards.
GCCCCTCTTGGGAACATTGCACATTAAATGATAATCTTGAAAAAGAAGTGCTTAACCCAGAGATGCACAGAAGCAAAGCTGTTACTGTGTTTCAGGATCCACATTCATAATAACTTCCTCTGGGCAATGCAGTGCACCTCTAGATTACCAGTTGTGATCCATTATTGCCTCTAGGGGCATAATCTGGCTATTTTCTCAGGCTCCTTGGTGCCCAGCTGGGATTGATTCCAAGCAAAAAAACCGAGCAACTGGTGAAGCCAACCCGAAGCCTCTGCCTTGGCTTCAGACTTTCCTGAGGAAGAGGAGGCTGACGCATGACCCCTCTTCTGCCTCACCTGCTCTTTGGAATATGCCCTAACTTCACTGCCATGGTCACTGTGCCTTCATTTAATTAAAAATTTGGTCTGGTGGCACAAAGTCTCACCTATGTTCACTGACCACCTCCTGACACTGACCAAAATTTCCAGGGAATCTGAGATGACATCACCCACTCCTGTTTCCAGGACACCTGTTTCTGATCATTGTTACCAACTTGCTCCACTCAGACTCCCACATTAATCACCACCCATGTTCCCAGGCCCCTGGTCCCTTGTCTTCCCAGTTCACAACTGCTCCCCGCTGACCAATTGCCCCTTGCTCAGCAGCTGAGCCTAGATGTTTTGATATCCATAATGGTGGCGTAGACCCAGAGAGCCAGTTCCAGTTCTGCTCCTCACTGAGGTCTCTCCTCCTGACTCTGATTTTAGGTCTCAGAGTACTTAAGTATTTAGGACTGGAATGACATCACCTTTCAAGTTAGAAGTCGCTCCCTACCTGTGGCAGTTTTCCTTTCTGCTAGCACACATACCACAGAGTATGACAGTGATATCCCCTCACACAATTAGCCACCAACCACAGTCACTTTCCTAAAACCATAAGCAAGGCCCCGTCTCATACCTATACTCAATTATGACCATTAAGCCTTAATGGTACCTACTTTGTACCTGTGGGGTGGACTCAGGTATGCTTAGTGAAGCGAAATACTAAGGCAGCTTTTGCTTTAAAATGCAGCCCATACTTCTCAATATCACCATGAAGAAGACCCTTAGGTAACCTTTTGGGTCTACAGAGATTAAAGGTTTAGGTTCTAGGACAGGAGGAGATTACAATCCCATGGAAAGACCAGGTTCTTATGAAATGTTAACCCAAGATAGCCAGGAAACTATTCCATAAAAAGAAAATATAGTGCCTCAAAAGCATAGGCCTAGGGAAAGTTAATGTAAGTAGGGCTTATCATGGGGAGGTATCCAAAGAAGCCTTTTGAAGGGTTGGCCTTTGGACCAGGCTTTTAGAAGTGATTACCACTTTATCAAGTGGCTATGATTTGGAACAGATGATACAGAGCATGGCAGCAGCAGTCAGGGAAGGGAATGGAGTGGAGGTGGGGGAGCTCAGCCACTGGGATGGATCTGTGTTCAGGATTTATAACAAGAAACTGGGAGAGGGCAGGGAGGGTAGGCCAAGGAAGGTCATGGGTGGGTTCCCACACTGGGTCAAAGAGTTAAAATCAAGGTTTTTGATCTCTTTTTTAACTGATGTTGAATTAAATATCAGGATGGTAAAACAAAAGAATCAAAGTAGATAAACAAAGCACCATATTTTTTTTCCTTTTTTTTGGTGGTACTGGGGATTGAACTCAGGACCTTGCACTTGTCAGGCAAGCACTTATTCTACTGAGCTATCTCCCCAGCCCAAACAAGCACCACTTGTTGGAAACATCCCAGCATAAGCTTGAGAATCACAGGAGTCTTAGGAGAAAGATCAATGAATAGGACTGGGGAGATAGTTCAGTGGCATAAGCATCTGCCTGACAAGCACAGAGTCCCAAGTTTTATCCCTGGAACCAAAAAAGAAAAACAAAATCAATCAACACATAATATTTCCAGCCATTTCTCAGTCTAGAAATGCTAAGATCATTCTGAAATTGTTTCCTCCTGGGTCTCCCACTCCTGCTTTGAAATCTTTCAACAACTTCCTGTTACCTGCGGGATAAAGGCTGACATGGCTAACATGCAGCTCTAGAAGATGTTCTATCCCCCACTGTGCCCTTAGGACCTAGCATGGAACCTGGCACTGTGCAGAACACCATGTTGGAGGATTAGTGAGCAAAAGAATAAAGAGTATCCATTTAGGAATGTTACTAAGGCTACAACACATGACTGGATCAAGGAGGAGGGAGAACAGGGAAGAGGGACTAGCTAGGTTCTTAGAGTGATAGCGGAAAGAAGGACAATAAGACCAGCTCTCAGAGTAGCTGGGGCCATTGCTGAGAACCCCAAGATCTGACTGAGGGGGGAGGGTCAAATCTTCTCTGTGCACCACACTCCCTCAGAATCCCTGTGACTGGTTTTCAGAGAGGTTTCTGTACTCCAAAGTGATTTCCCCTTTTCCTGGAGCAGAGAGGACCACCCCAGCTGCTTCCATGTTGCTATAACAACTTGACTGCAGCTCTTTTAGACAGATCCATTTCCCTAAATCATTTAAGGAAAATTAGCTGCCATAACAACACAGAGCAGCTTTTAAAATAGAGCAACACAGGGCAGAATGGAGAGTGCATTACCCCCTTCTCTTGTCTAATGTAGACCTTAAGATAAGCTGCTCTCTTCCTGTCAAATAAATAAATAAATTACAGCACATATATCTGACAAATAGAGCAGTCAGTGACATGGTCAAACAACACACCAAGAAATATTCGTTCACACCAGCTCACAAAGTGTATGCAGCTTATGTGTAAACACACACACACAAACACATATGCAACATGAAATGTGCAGAGAACACAAGGATTCATATACAATAAAACAGGAAATGCATAGGCATAAAACATAAGCATGATAAACAAAAAACAGACACAAAGACAAACATTCAGTTATATGTAATCATGTTAAGGATTTTCACACAACATAAAACCAGCCACAGTTTTGCCAGTTAAAGCAGAAGGAAGTAGTCCAGGGAGTCTGTGCTCAGTGTGAACAGGGATTTCACAGGCTCTCTGACTAGCAGGCCCTGAGACAGCAGTGCCACTTAGTGACAAGGGCTACCTGAGTGCTCCTGTGAGGTGGTCCCTACATGGGCTGTGGGGAAACCTTGCCATGGAAAAAGGACTAGCCCCCCACAAGGAGGGAGTGAGGAAAAGAGGAGGAGGCAGCTTCCCAGCCCACAGACGCACTCTGAGGTGAACTAGGAGAACAGCAGACCACAGCTGTGACCCCTGAGGTGGTGCATTACTCTGTCCATGATGGCAACGTGTTTATCATCCCCTAGAAAAACAGTGCTACTTCCTTTGAAAGCCATGTTTCTGAGTGCCTATATAGAGACTCTCAGTGGAGTATAAAATTCAGAAATGTAACTCTGGGTCCCCAAGCATTTTGTTCCAGATCCACGTCTATGACTGTGTGCACTTTCCTGTGTATGGCAGCAAAAGAAGCTGGGAACATCAGTTCCTCTGCCAGGGTGGCTGAACCACTCAGCTGGGCTCTTAGGCAAGTCTTTGCCCCTCTCTGGGTCTCTGCTTTCCTGTCAACACACTGTAGGGATTGAAGGATCACCTCCACAGTCCGGGTCATTAGAATTGTCTTTTCAGTATAGTGCATGAGCCACTGATGAAGAAGATTTCCAGAAGGCATGAAAGTCCTGGCTGCTGCCAAGGAAGGAAGATCAACCAAGTGCCTGCAAAGGTGTTTAGTGCAAGGCAAATATATGCTAACTTCTAGATGAGTCACCCTTCTTGTTTTTAGGACAGCATACCCAGCACCCAGAATTTAAATGAAGAGGAGTTTATTCTGGTTCACAGTTTCAGAGTTTTTGGTCCATGGTTGGTGGGTTCCAAGGCAGAAATGTCATGGAGGAAGGACATGGCAGGAAGAAGCCACTTAGCTCATGGCAGCCAGGAAGCAGAGAGCAGGAAAGAGGCCAGGAACCAACCGGAGGGAGCCCCCAAGGTCACCTCCTTCTTAGTAGTCTACTTAGCTTTGAATTTGCCAGTGGGTTACCTCATTGATAAGTATTTGAGCTATATAGTCATCTCAAAGTGACAGGAAGAGCTGCTAGTGTTATTTTTTTTTCAGCTCACACTTTGTAGAGGTTTTAGTTCATAGTTGGCTGGCACCAAGGCCAGGTGGCATGGCAAAGGGGAATCTCAGAGGAGAAACAGTTCATGGCAGGTACAAGGCAGGAAATCAGCAAGGTAGCAAAGAAGCAGCAACAGGCCTGCCCTCTCTCTGGCCCTGTGTATCGATCCAGGCTACTTGCCCTTTGGGTGATGCCACCAACACTCAGAGAAAACCTTCCCATTATCCTCACTCTAAACTATGCTGAATCAGTCAGTGTATTGATTCAGTAATTATACACCCTTTCCCAGCATCATACGCCTTAGATTCAGCTAACTCTAAAAACCCCCACCTTTGGGTGGCTTTGGGAGGGCATCCAAACACAAGCCACACCAATACAGTTACCGCCCTCAAAATTCAGTCACCTCTCCAGGAATCCCTTAATCCTGTCATGTTGACAATTATAATTAACAAGTATAGTTTCTTAAGTTTCAATGTGCCCTGCTGCTTAAAGGGAAGTATAATACCTGACTTAGCTTTCTCACTAGTTGTACAGCAAGAACCAATATGTGCAATGTAAAACGTTTTCTAGAAAGCAAGGGAGCATTATTGCCCTGCTGCAGGGTAAAGGGGAATGGCTTTTGAAATGTTTGGAATGCAACTAGCTGCTGCTGATTCCTTGAGGTACAGGCTGACGTACCCATGTGGCACCACAGATCACATGCTTGTGTCTGCTCAGGTATTTGAACATAGCCCAGTAAATGGCCACCAAGAGAACAGGTCTATGTGGAAATAAAGACTTGAAATAAATCCACTATTGTACACAGACCTCTGAAAATAAAGTGACTTAAGTCATAAAATTTTACAAGTTCTCCTATAACACTCTGAAACTTATGAAACTTTAAGGAATTTTAAGGAAGATAATTTTTGAAAGGGCAACTTCCACCACCTGTGATAAAAGACATATTTTTAACTTTCTACATTATAACTTCAATTCTTTTGAAGAAAGCAAGTTAGAGAGTAGTAGCTCTCTCACTTCAGGGTAAAATCTTTATCAAGGTGTGGATCCTTCGATTTCTCCAACACCATTTCATCCTAAAGGACTCTGCATATCTCTTACCAACTAGATATGTATTACTTCAATTGCATGGGGGTGGGATCAGTAAACTTTCTAGAAAGTTCTCTGCCATTCAGGACACTTAAACTCTTTATGTCTCAGTTTTCTTATCGGTAACTTGAGAATGACAATGCCTATTCCTGGATTTTTGGTAAGGATTAGAAATTACCATATAATAGTAGGTATGTGAATAGGTAGGTATAAATAGTAGGTATGTGAATGGTGAAGCTATTGTTATTCTATACACTTACCTAAGCACTCACCTCACTATCCCCAGAGACTCCAGTCACATACTTTACTGTGGATTGTGATCCCTTTAAGGACTTGAACTCTGCCTTAGTCATTTCTATATTCTCAATAGACAGTGCAGGCATGGTTCCTCATAGAATGTTATATTGGGAAAGACAGAGGAAATACAAGCAGAAAGAAAGAAATGCTCTCATCAAAACCTGACATTCAGCTGGGGGTAGTGGTGCAGGCTAGTAATCCCCAGCACTCAGGAGGCTGAGACAGGAGGGTTGTTGCAAGTTCAAAACCAGCCTCGGCTACAAAGTGAACTCAAGGCCAGCCTGAACTACATAGCAAAACTCTATCTCAAAAAAGACACAACACACACACACACACACACACACACACACACATTCACACTACTCTCCAAAAAACCTGACATGAGCATCTATATAGGCTGCTGAAGAATGGATATGAATTTGCAGTGTGAAAGGAAGTGTTTAAAGGCCAGAGTTACCTCACATCATCATTCTTAAAAGCCATCTTCAAGCAAATCTTCTCCAAGATTTCCCAATAGTCTTTGTCTCAGAGTGAGCCTTCATTTCTTTTTTCTTCTGCTAATATTAATGGACTGCACTACTCTTCTTTCCTCTCATGCAGCGGGGTAAACCTGTGCACATGTACCCTAGTGGCTGTGTGTATCACTGAAAGCTCTAACTGGCTCACCATCACGGATCTGGTGGCTTAGTCCACAGACATCCACAGAGTATGCTCCATGGCTTAGAACCTGAGTCCTCTCCTTTGGTCAGGGGCTCCATTCTCTCTGACCTCACTGTCAGCCTCTGCAGCAGAGGTTCTGCCTTCACCTGCTGCTCTGAACTGCTAATTCGATGAAAATCTTTTGAGCAGTTAGTTGTGAGAATCTCAGTGATAGAAGCTGTGTCCTTTCCATCTTTTCTCCATCACCTGACAGTTCAACCCTCAGTGGGCACTTGGTGAAGATTCAGGGGAATTTTTGTAGTCTCTCATCACACCCATCATCCTCACACAAAATAGCATTGAAACATTCTAGAAAAATCCATTGCACTCTTGACATTCAAACCTCCACATTTCCCTCTCACTGCCCTGCATGCACCTGGACTCCTCTCCTTTCCTTCATTTTTTGCTTCTGTCAATCTCCTGTCATAAAGAGTTCTCATATGTCAAATCTGGAGCATTACAAGTCAACTGCATGGAATGCTGTCAGAAACCCACAGATTCTGAAGTTCTTTTTTTCCCTACCTCTTACACCGTCTGTTATGGTCTGTGTCTAGTTGTCCCCTCAAAGCCTCATGCAGTCATGAAGCGGGGACTTCTAGAGTTTGAGACTAACTCATGATGCATTCGGATTATGTGTTTTAGTACTGCTGGGATTATCAGTGTGGTCTGAGGGGAATAGCCTGAGGCAGACAGCATGAATGTATTATGAGATAGAGAGGGACCAGCAGGATGGCTCAGCAGTCTAAAGCGCCTGCTCAGGAAGCTTAAGCAACCGCAGGGACCGCAGTTGGATCCCTGACACCATATGCTGTGCCAGTCCCATGCCCAGGGCAGGCAAAACCAGCCATTATACATATGTGATAGACAGAGAAACAGACTCTCTGTTGCTCTCTGTTGCCCTGATTGGTTGGTTGCCTTTGTAGCCATTTTTGTCGCTATCCCACCCCCATGAACTACTGCCCTCTGGCATGTGCGAATCTGCCTTGGAGCCAGTTGAATATGGATTGAAACCTTCAGTAACTGTGAGCTACATACACCTTGCCTTCCTTCATTTTGAGTGTTGGGTATTTGTCCCAGCAATGAGAGGAAAGTAACTGAGATACCGTCCCAGTTTCCCTGTCTTCTACACTGAGCCAAGTTTCTTCCCTTTTTTCCTCCCCCGTGGTCACTAGATTGTCCAGGACACGATGAGCTGAGAAGGAATGTCTATGGCAGCCCAACAGCTCTGGAATAATGCCTTGTCTGTTTTTAGCCCCTCCAGTTTATCTCTGGGTCAATTCTTTCTGTTAACCTACCTCCTTCATTTTTCATTGCTCTGGACATGTTCTCTGCCCCTTGCATGCCACAATTTGAGCAGACTGGGATCTGCATACAGCCTGGTAGGCCATTAGGGACTCAGCTGGGTAGGCTGTAACAGTACAGATTACATTTCAAGATGTTTTGGGTTCAACATGTGTGGAACTTTTCCAGGAGTTATTTTTGTTTGTTGCTGTTGGGAGGCTCAGGAGCCCAGGATGAATTCATGCTGGTCCACTGAATAGCATATTGCATTTCAGAAATTGGCCTTAGCCATGGGAAACCAAGTAAGCCAGATGCCTAATTAGTCCATTATTTACCATGGTGGTGAGAGCTGAATTCTGATGAAACAACTAGGCTAATCGCTGCTTTCCATGAGAACTAAACTGTTTAACCTTTTATCAGGAAATTGCCCCTATCCTCCCAAAGTAGCAGTGCCCATCTCTCAAAGCACTGCTGGTCCCAAGTGTCTGGCTGTGACCTTACCAGCCTGAGCAGATTGAAGCTCTGACCAATGAGCCTTGATCCTGTCCCCAACATTGTAAGTCACTCGGGCTGCATTGTCTACTTCATCCCAGGGTTTGTAGAGTATATTGAAAGTAGGAACTTGCCAAAACAATTGTCCAAAAAAACACCCAAAAAACAAAAAAAACCCTACTCATTCACCCATTTCAAACATTTCCTAAGCCCAGGCACTGTAAACTGGAACATAAAAGTAAATAGGAATGCCGCTTCCCCTCAAGAAGGTGGTGGTCGAGAAGAAGCTGGTGCTCAGGCTGTTTTCAGAAAAATTAGACGTGATCTGAGGAAGCATCCCAGACAGGACTCCTTTCCCTTCCATCACAGTAGTATTATTTTATGACTATGAACTTGGCTCAAGCCTGGGTTTAAATTTACCAATTAATATCTTACCTGAGGGCTGAGGAGATAGCTCAGTGGACTAAGTGCCTGCTTAGGCAAGCACAGGGACCAGGTTCGATCCCATACTATACATACACCTTAGCCACCTTGGACGAGGCCCCTAGCTATGCTAAGCTTCTGTCTTCATTTGTTGGTGTTGAGGTACTGCATGAGATTTGTTTAAAAAAGGGTATCACACACTGATATTCACAAAAAAAATGTTCATTTGAACTAGTATAAGAAATGTATGTGAGGAATGGGCCTCTTGGACATTGGAAGCATATGAACTCCTGCAGTGGCGCTCCAGACTAGCTCAACTGCAGCTGCAGCACAAGGCAGAAAGCGTCATACAGACAAGGGCTCTGTGTGCCCCATCGGGGAATGGGCAAAGCTGGACTGGGATCAGGCCAGGCTGCCTGGGGAAACCTAGACTGAAGAAACAGTCTGGTGTGGATAAAGATTTATGCCAAAATCTTCGAGTTAAATTTTAAAGGAAAAGTAGGCATTGCTTACACAAAGCCTAAGCATTTGAGGCCGAGGGAGCATATGTGAAGATGCAGGTCATAGGCACATTATATGCAGGTTATATATAAGCAGAAAATTAGAAACTAATAAGCCTGAAGACAAATGGCTACTTGAAAAGAAAAAAATAGAGTGGTGGTGTATTCCTTTTCTTTCTTAATCACTAGCTATGGATAAAAATCCATGTATGCTTGTGCTTGCAAACTTTCACCTAAGAAATACTAACATCCTTTGGGCAGGCTAGTAAGGTCTAGGACTTATAGAGTCCAGACCATGGACACAGAGTTGGAAAAACCACAGATCTCAAAATGAACTTATACTCGGATAATTTTTCCTACTTGGAAAACATCCACCTTAGGGAGTAAATAAAGATATACTAGGCAGGGTCAGCAAGATAGCTCAGTGGACTCCGTGTCTGCTTAGACGAGTGCAGGGTTAGCTCTCCATCACCACCTGCTGCACTGACCCTGCCCCCGGGGGTACTGAGCTGGCCACTGAAACCAAGCATGGTTGTGTACACCTATAATCCCAGTGTTGAGCAGGCTGAGACAGGAGGATCACTGTGAGTTCAAGCTGTGTAGTGAGACCCTGTACCAAATACAAAAAATAAAAAAGAAAAAAAAAAGATTT
>PVKN010042808.1:0-10337 GCA_004027915.1 Capromys pilorides | reverse complement strand
ACCTCTCAGGTTTTATTTATCTTTCCATATTCTTATAATAGGGATGCAATATGGTATTTGCACATGTGGGTCTGATTTCATTTATGAGTATAAGTTGCATCCAATTATCTATGAAGTTTTGAAGCTTGTTTTCTTTTATAGCTTAGTAATACTCCATTGTATAAAAAGATCACATCTTTTTCATACACTCCTCAGATGATGAGCATTTTCATTGTTTCCAGGATTTGGCTATGACAAATTGGGCTGCTATGAAATGGGTTCACATATATCAGCATATGGTACAATGTTTTCAGTTCTTTTGGGAAAATGCCTACAAGGGGACTAGCTGGATTGAATGGGATTTCCAATCATAGGTTGTTGAGGAGTCTCCACACTGATTTCCATAGTGGTTGTATCAGTCTACACTCCCAAAAACTGTGGAAATTTGTTCTTTTTTCCCCACAGCTTCCCCAGGATTTGTTATTAGTTAATTTCTTTATGATAACCATTCTTTCTGGGATGAGATGGCATCTCAGTGTTGTTTTAACTTGCATTTTTCAAATAGCTAGATCCGTAGAACATTTTTTCATGAATTTTTTTTTTACCACTTATATGTCTTTGAGGTTGTCTTTTTGAGAGCATTTTGGAAAGTAACTATGCCACATGGATATGACATTGTTAATAAAAGGCATCCAATTTCATCTAGTGCTGAAATCATCTAGTGTTGTTAGGCTAGTTCTAACAGCTACAAGGTGAAAAAAACATATGGGTGGATCCAGTAAAGGCCTAAAAAACACACTCTGAAGAAATAGACCTTGAAATGGACTCTTTGGTCTCTTTCTATATCTGACATACCTTTAAAGATATCCGCAGGCCTTACATTCTCCTTAATTATGTCTAAAGTCTCATAAACACCAAATCATTGGCTAGTGGCACCCATAAGATTTACAAATTGCAATTGACCAGAAACCCCATCATCATCACCATCAATGTTTTCATCCTTTAAAAGTGCAGTGATTGTGCTTGGGGATGTAGCTCATTCGTATAATGCTTGCCTTACATTCCTGAGGCTCTGCATTAGATCTATAACATTGGAACAAACTGTAATGATTTTGGCCTGTAGGTATGATTATTATTATCACTGCTATTTAATACACAGGACACCAAACATGCAGAAAGTTTAAAAAATTTGCCACCAACTTTTTGAAAGACCAAAGGCAGCTGTGGTGACAAACATCTGTAATTTCCAGCAGTTGGTAGGCAGTGGCAGAAGAATCACAAGTTCAAGCCCAACCTGGGTGACTTAACAACTTAATGAGACCCATCTTAAAACTTAAAAAATAATAACAATTATAGAGAACTGGATGTGAATGCCAAGAATTTAATCCATAGCATTAAGGGCAAAGATAAATAAGCAGAAACTCAAATTCAGGCCTGCCTGATTGCAGTGTCTTTGATCCCAACCACAGATCCTTTGGACCACATAAGACAAATTCAGTGAGCACTGACCTTTCTGTCCTAGTTAACTGTGGGCTCTCTCAAGACTCTGAGCCCTGACAGTAAGGATTTGGACAAATAGGTGATATTAACCCACTGCTGTTTAACTTAAGGAACTGTAAGATGCTCTGTGATGTTAAACTGTACAGAAGAGTGTTTGTTTTTTCCTTACATTTTATTCATCACAAATTGATTGGTGGAGCCCCTGCAAGAGGATAGGCACACTTCATTAAATGCCTATATTAGCCATTGCAATTAGGCACACTTTGCTACTCAACCTGAAAATTGCAATAATTTGTTCTTTATTTAAGCACTTTACTGATGGAGGTATTGCTCTTGAAAAGTTTACAAATGCGTCTGGTTTGAGACAATTTAAACATGGTCTTACTTTAAATACAGAAACGTGATGAGTTTTCTACAGACGAAATAAAGCATTAAGAGGCAGTTTTCCTAAGAATTCTGATGGTCTGTGAGTGTTTTCTTCCACTGACAAGTGTTCTTTATTTTTCCTACATACAGGGAAACATAATATCTCAGCTTACAGAACCACAGTGGTAAGACAGAAAGCCGGTCCTTTCTAACTTGCAAAGGCAAAATATAAGATCTAACACCAAAGCACATGGACATGGCAAACGGAGTGCAGATAGTAACAGTAGGGCTGGGTTCTATGCCTACAGAGCTCAACACGATGTTATCCATGAACTGTGAAAAGCTCTAATTAAAATGTACAAAAGTACAAAATTGACTCAAGTGGAAATTAAAATTTGAGTAGCTTAAAACTAGTAAATACGCAGTTTGTTATTTTCAGTGCACTGTCTGTGGTCTCAAAATTTCACGGTGATCTGAATATTTTCTTTTCCTTTTTTTAGTAAACTGTCTAGATGTTTGTCAACTTTATTTATTCTTACAAAGAAGTAACTTTTTGATTAATTGATTCTTAGTATCTTTTAGTCTCAAATTCATTCATTCCTGCTCTAATTTTTATAATTTCTTTCCTTATACTAACTTCAGATTTTGATTATTCTTATTTTCCTAGGACCTTGAAGTGCATAATTAGGTTATTGGAGCTCCCTCCACTTTTCTGACCTAGGCATTCACAGCTACAAACTTACCTGTGAGGGCTGCTTTCACTGTGTCTTGTAGGTTCCAGTGTGTTGCACTGGTATTATTATTTGATTCTGGAAGCTGTCTGATTGTTTCCTTTGATTTCTTCTGGAAATCCCTGATATTCAAGAGGACATCATTTAGTGTCAGTGTGTTATGCTTTGTGTCTAGATGTTGGCCTCATGCAGTCATAAGACAGGTTTCTAGAGTTTTTGATTGGTGCATGATTTGATGTTGGGGTTCTAAGGGTGAGTACTACACCCAGCCTTGAGTTGGTAGCCTGCATCCACTATAAGGTAAGGAAAAAGACTTGCTTGCTGCTCCTCCTTTTTTTCTCTTGTTGCCTTCGCTATCTTCCATTGCCATGAACTGCTGCCCTCTGCCTGTGCGATTCCCTTGGAGCTGTGTGATTATGGTCTGAAACTTCCACAAACTGTGAGCTAAATAAATCTTTCCTTCCTTAATTTTAAGTGTTAAGAATTTTGTCTCAGCACCAAGAGAGAAAAGCATCAAAGGCATCATGTGCCTGTATAATTTTTCTCATTTCTTCTGTCATTTATTTTTAGTTTCTTTGCATATGATCTGATTATATGCAGGAAATAATTTTAATTCTTTTACATTTAGTCAAGCGTGCTCTATGGGCTAGCAAGTGGTCTACACTGGGGAAAGTTCCACGTGCTGCTAAAAAGAATGTTCATTCTGTTGATGTTGGGTGGAATATGTTAGACATAGTAAACACATTTGTTCATAAGTTTTGTTCAACTCATATTTCTTTATTGAGTTTTCTCTGGTTGATCTGTCTATTTGTGACAGTGAGGTATTGAGATTCTCCATTATGATAGCATTGGTGTTTCTCTGATATTTTGTGTCCAGTACTGTTTGTTTTATGAAGAAAATAAGACTTCACTTTTGCAACAGAGGAGTGGGGACATTAGGAAACAAAAGACAGAGGCAGAAACAGCAGACCTACAGCAGGCCTGAAGAGTGGTGGAATTGAGTGAAAAGGGTATTGAGAAAACACTAAGTGTGTACCAGCATGTTGAATGTAACTTTGACTTCTTATTAAGATCCTGAGTATAAATTCAATAGTCCGTCTAGGGCTAAGGACCAGGAGAAATCAAAAGCTTCAAGTGCTTTCTATAAGAGGAGTAAATGTTAGTAAGTAGGTGTCTCTCCACTTCTTGCTCTTCACTTGTAGGGCAAGTGAGGGCTTTTTCCCCTCTTACCCAGAGGAGAAGAAGTCAGGAGAAAACATGGCTTGGAATTAGAAATGTAAGTAAAGAACAGACATGGGCTTTCCTGAAGCCTAGTTCACAGCCTCAAGCTCTTCTTCAAAGTGAGTGGGAATGTTGTCAGAGAAAAGAATGTAATGCCTTGGAAACCCCACCCTAGATGAGTGGTCCTCCATATGGAGGACACGGTGTGATAGGAATGGGCTTGAGCCATCTTGCTTCTATTCCAGTTGAGTGAAGAAGAGGTGGCCCCAAGGGGAATGGGGTTCTGGGGTACTGAGATGGGGCAGTGAGAGGTAATGGATGAGGCTAAGCTGAAGCAGCTCACCCACATCAAGGAAGGAAACACAGAAAAGCCACAGAATGAGCCCTGGAGGTTCACAAAGATGCTGAGTAGAAGACAGCTCTAACTATGTACCATACAGAAGGCAAGTTCAAGGGAAGTCGTGACAGCTGCTAATCAATTCAAATTCAGAAATCTTAAAAAAAAAAAAAACTTTATTTGAGGTTTGGGAATTCTAATTTGAGAAAATAGATTCTGACAGATCTAATTGAAAGCTCCAAGGAAGCTTAGATTTTTCAGGACTTTTAAAGAAAGAAATTGAGCACAGCGTTCCCTAATCTGCCTGTCCAGGAAGGTGGCTGGTACAGCAGTTTCTGCCTACCCTGGGCTGCACACCACTCAGCTGTCCTTGACTGATGACATCTCAGTGACTTTTTACTTGTTGCTGGGACAAAATACTCAACACTCAAAATGAAGGAAGGAAAGGTTTATTTAGCTCACAGTTAGTGAAGGGTTCAGTCTATACTCTGATGGTTCTAAGGCCAATGGCATCAGTTTATGGTGGCAGAAAACAACTAAGAGCAGAGAAAGAGGAGCAGCTATGGCATCTATCAAGCCTCTCTCTCTTCCTTACACACAGACTGTGAAGACCCAAGCTCTTCCAAGGAAGGGACACTGCGAAGCTCAAACCTCCTCCAAGGAAGTGGGTCACACAGAAGCTTTTCCTTAACCCCTTCATATACCCTTTTTGTGTTGATTCACCCTAGGGTGAACCTTTCCTGCCCTCGAGTGGGGGGCTATGCCCAAAATGTGGAATTGCTAAAGTGATCTACCCAAGACTTTAATACCTCAAGTTAAAGCAATGTATCAAGTACCGCAGTTGGGAAGGACCATCTCTAGATGAAGACTACAGCAGTCCTTGAGGAATAGTCATATATTAGTTTCAGTTCAAAAACTAAGGTCCTGTGTCCAGGTCAAGAGTTCATTTTCTTGGGCATCTGCACAATAACGTGAGTAAGTTTTAGTTTCCTGGTGACTTCCCAACTTTGTTCTGAAATGACTTCTAAGTGTTTCCATCTGTCATGGTTTTCTTTTGGATTTTCCATAACCAATAGTGTGTCTTGTCAACAGCCTGATGTTTGAGGGGCTTGTTTCTATATATGGCCATTGTAACACATCTAATAGACACAAGGCCCAGGAAGGGATGGGGACCATGAAAGAAGGGACCCTGTTCTCCTGATTACACACTAGAGCCAAGGAGATGAGACTGTAAGTAAAGTTGGATTCACTCAGACCTCATACTAAGTAAAAGTGAGCAGAAATCTATGGAATTCATTAACATGCCACCGTTATGGTTTGTGTCTATATTCCCCCCTCTCCAAAGCTTCATGTGGTCTAAGGCTTTTTTAGAAGTGGCTGAATTTTATGTGCAATGGTGGGATTAAAGATGTATGCCTAGGGCTGGGGAGACAACTCAGTGGTAAAAGGACTTGCCTGACAAGCACAAGATTCTGAATTTGGACCCAAGTAAGAACAACACAAAAAAACTATATTCAGCTTTCTTCAGTCCACAGAGATAACTCAACTTTCTAAGTGTCTTCCTAGGCAAACATAAGGACCTGGGCTCAATCCACAGTATCACATGTCCCGCTGGCCTTGTCCTGGGTATGCCAAGTTGGCCACCAAGATGGTGCACACCTGAAATCCCAGTGCTGGGGAGGCTGAAACAAGAGAATCACTACCATTCTGAGCTGTGTAGCGAGACTTTGTACCAAATGTATAATTTTGTTTTTAAAAAAGCGTGCCTAGCTACAATTCTTGCTTTTGCAATAGTTGGACACGGGATGCCTTAGGTAAGACAATTTCTACAACCAGACTTCTGCTTGTCAAATCACAACCACCACTGACTTTGGCCTTAGGCAGGTCATGTACTCCCAACGCCCCCATGCCATCTTTGATCAGGAAACAGCATTGACATTATCTCTCAGTTTATGTGCAAGGTGATGGAAACACAGCTTCTAAGCCCCAGGTCAGAAGCTCAGCATAACTGCCACTACCTCTGGCACCAGGTTCTGCAGTGAAAGAGCCCCATTTATGGAAAGGAGTGGGCTCAGGATAGGACTTCATTAGATGTTTGCTTCTCCTGTCTGGTAGAATATTTTGGTCTCTCACCTACATCTTCTCTGTGCATCTTTCTCGGTGTCTGCATGTGCAAATAAATTGTGCTGCTGCTCCAGCTTGGCAATGTTTCACAACACACTCAACGCTCCATCATTGATCAAGCTCAGTAAGGCCAAACCTCCAACTGGAATGATATGAGTTGAGAAAAAGAGCACATTTCATGAAGCCTGCATGTCTGAATGCCCACAGTCAAGTAGGGCAGCCTGCTATCCATGTGTCAGTTAAAGCCTGCAACTAAGGAAAAAGAGGCTGCTTTGCTCAATTTAGAGTCTACTTGAAATTAATGGAGAATAAATGTTCCAAATTCAAACCTTTCAAGGGACAATTTCCATTAAGCCCGAGCTCGGCTTCATTTCTGATCCACTGTTGCAAGGAGTAACAGCTGTTAGGGGCACTATAAATGCAATCGAACCACTGAGGCCATAAACTTGAAAAAGAAAACTCTCCTCCTGATGGTCACCAGGAGAGAAGGGAGGGAACGGCACATTTTGGGAGATCTGAGCGCACTGCAAGTCCTACCGCACTGAAAGCTGCACAATCATGACATGGAAAAAGCAAGCCGCCAGATACTGTGTCTTATTATCCTTCAAGGAGCAAGGTGATCTGGAAGAGGAAGTGATTGACATCAGGGAAAAGTAAGCAGAAATCAGAACTCAGGTCTGGACACATGTACTGTGCAAAAAAGTGTGCTGGAAACTCTGAGATGGCTGAGACATTATTTCCTTCAGCTTGTCACTCTTTCTACTGCCCAGTATTGTTGTTGGATAGCTCCTATGTCTAGCACAATGTAGGCTTGAGTACACATAAGGTAACAAATGTGCACTCTTTGTTTTTGTTTGTGGAGGAAGAGGAAGGATGCATATTCGTATAAAGGCTGATTTGCCTTTCATGATGTTATTAAACTATCAACCTGAAGAAAACAGTGTGACAGCCCCGGAAGCATTTGATACTGCCTTCAGAAGTACCTGAGCTGCAGGAAGGGCATGCAAAATGAGAGAGTTCAGAGCAAAGGCTAAAGAAAATGGAGAGCCTTCCAGGTGAAGAGTGGGAAGGCTGAAGGTACAAATGGAGGGAAGAAATGGAAGAAGGTACAGGAGACAGCTGGAGGAAGACCAGAGTCATCGGAAAGCTTGATAGAGCAAAGCCGAGGAGCCCACATCTGTGCCTCTGGAGGAGTCCGACATTGGAAGAATTTTGAGCTGAACAGTGAGCAAAACTGATATGCCTCATGAGAAAAATCCTCTTTAGAGTGTACCTCGGCCAGAATGGATAGCGAAAAAAGTGCGTACAGGATGGCAGCAACAGTCCACTCAAAAAAGGTGAGTTGCTGGAGCCATGTACAGTGCTTTGTGGAACTGTTGTCAGTGTCAGCTGTATAGATGAGTCACGGCCATTGCTTGACCAGTTTGCTCTCTGTGAAAGCCTCAGAGAATGTTTTCTCTCTAGGTGACTCTCCTTAGGCACATTATACATTGTCAATATCTTTCCTCTGTGGTCCCATAATCTCTTTGAACAGAAAATTTGGGACATCACTGAGGGGATTTGACTGACATTGTCAAATGCAAAAGTTACATATTTTGTTATACAGGTCTCGCTTTAACTTGCCCTTAACCACCCAGCAGAAAAGTTTAACCATGAGGCATAAAAAGTGAAGATAGATTAGTATGCTGAGCTGCAAAAGGCTTAAATCAACAGCTTCTGACATTGCTAGTTCTTCCAACAACCCACTACAATTATGGAATATTGGCCTATGTGTACAACTACTTTCTTTTAGCTCAATGAGAAGACATTTTTGCATCAATAATGATTAGAAAAGTTATCATGTCTGCATTCTATGCTCTAACTACTATGAGGACAACAATATGCATTGTATCAATTATTGGGAATGCACTACTAATGTATTTTGAAGCTGTCTCATTGTTATTTCTTATTAAAAGTGATAAAAAAGAAGATAAAATAAAAAAGAAAGGTAACCGGGAGTAGTGATGGATAAAGACTTCAGTGATGTGAAGATAGATCTGTTGTGGAGTGATGGTTTTGGCATCAGTGATGCTGCAGCAGAGTATCACTTGCTAAGAGCAGGGAAAGCTAAACAATATGAATAAAATCTAGACAAAATAATAAAATGGAGTTTGCAGAGGATGAGTGGGCAGAAGCGCTGACCTGTGTTTTGTGCTGCAGCATTGGAATGCAGACATAAACTGGTTATTTCTCCCACCCCAGAAACTCTTCACAATTAGAGTTAGAAATCATGACAACTTTGCTCTTACCAAAGCTAAAATCACACATCTTAGGTATGTAACACTAGGCTTGCTTTTGTTTCTTTCCGAGTCTCCAGGCATGAACAGAGTCAGGTGACAGAAATCCACAGAAAGCTCTTATCTTGTCAGGAGCTTTTATTTATTGTCCCAGAGATTCAGTGGAAATGACCTACTGCATCAACAAGGTATTCTGTCCTACATAAACTCATTCAAATAAGATCAAGGTCAAGGGAGAAGTAGTGACACAGTACAAGTGGACAAGAACTCCTTCTCCTGACCTCCCCTCCCTCACCATCACAGAGCTATTCACCAGATGTAGGTGATCAGGACCAGCTGAGTATCCCCAGTCCTACATACCAGCCACTCAGCCCTGGTGTGCCCTCTCTGAGGTTGTGGAAATGTCTCCAGTCAGATGACAAATGGCATTCAAGGCCTACGCGCACCTACGCTCTTGGTACTTGAGCAGGGTGTGCAATGACTGGGACAAACCAGTAGGGGCTGTGGCCATGCCACAGGAATTTGGCAGGAGGCAAAGATTACAATGAGGAGGGAACTTCCTCAGATGTTCCACCTAGGACATCTCTGCAGAAAATTCAGAACAAGACAAAAATAAATAAATAAATAAAAATGCCGGGCTTGGTGGTGCATGCCTGTAATCCCAGCACTTGGGAGGCTGAGGCAGGAGGATCGGTGCGAGTTCGAGACCAGCCTGGGCTACAAAATTGAGCTCAAGGCCAGCCTGAACTGCATAGTGAGACCCTGTCTCAAAAAGACAAAAAAAAAAAAAAGAAAGAAAGAAAATTCAGAACAGATTCCATTTTAAAAGAAAAAGAAAGGGGTCTCTTAGAAGGAAGTGTCAGAAAATACTTGAATAAAGCCTAGAAGAAAGCAATCTGGGCCTGCATAAAAACCTCTGGATCATTTACCAACTGCTTTCTTTCTCTGCCAATTTCTCTGCTCACTATGTGAAAAAAAAAAAGAATGGGAGAAAATGATTTCAAAGCCCTTTCCAACTTTTTAGAATGCCCCTTTACCACACTGTTCTTTGAAATTAAAACATAGTGCAAATGATTATTAGAGAATGATTTAAAATATATCTGGTCCCCTTTCAAAAAGTGGAGGCAATCCAAAAATGGGCATCTAAAATGAATACACACTTCTCAGAAGAAGAAGTACAGGAGGCAAATAATTACCTGAAAAAATTTTCCACATGACTGACCATTTGAGAAAATGCAAATGAAACAACATTGAGATACCATCTCACTCTAGAAAGAATGGCTATCATAAAGAAATCAACTAATAACAGGTGCTCAAAGGCTGTGGAGAAAAAAGAACCCTTCTCCACTGCTGGTGGGAAAGTAGACTGGTACAACCACTGTGGAAATCAGTGTGGAGAATCTAAATAATCTAGAGCTGGAAATCCCAGTCAACGCAGCTATTCCCCTTTTAGGTATTTTCCCAGAAGAACTGAAAACATCACATCACAGTGATATATGTGTGCCTATGTTTACAGCAGCACAATTTGTGATAGCCAAATCTTGGAAACAACCAAAATGCCCATCACCTGAGGAATGGATGAAAAAGATGTAGTATTTTTATAAAATGAAATATTACTCAGCTATAAGGAAAGGTAAACTCCAGGCTTTCATAGATAAGTGGATACAGCTAGAGGTTATTTTCATAAGTGAAATAAATCAGACCCACATATGTGAATATCATATTGTCTCCCTAGTGCAAGAACCCTAAAGAAGAAATAAAAACTGAAAGATATAACAGATACAATTAAATGGAAAGAAATGT
>PVKN010042807.1:0-10318 GCA_004027915.1 Capromys pilorides | reverse complement strand
TTAAGAGCAGAATATTGGTGGTCTTTTCTTCTTTGCCTTTGAATGATTCCATTTTCCTTGATGGAGCAGACCCCTTTGGCAACATGGACAAAACATGATACTAACCAGGTGCATGGCATGTGCCAGCCTGTGTTCTATGTACTTCATACATGGACTCAGTTAATTCTTCCAGGAGATATGCTCTAGCATTACACCTTGCTACAGAGGCAGAAGAATGGCATTTCTCTAAGACATGGGGAAACTTGTTTCTTTAGGGGAAATGGCTATGACGGTCACCACCAAGAGTCAAAATGACTTTATTTTTACCATATATATCTATATGTAGCTATATCTATATCTCTGTATTTTACTAAAGGGTAAAGTCCTTACCTATAGAATTATTCTTCTCCCGTGGTCTTTGTCCTTTTAAAGCATAAAAGTTACTCTCCTTGAGGCCTTGCATAAGCCAAAGACACACTATTGAGGCTGAAGGGAAAGAGAGAGGACACGAGGAAACACACGTGGGCAGGAGGAAAATGCTGGTCCAATTTACCTCCTCCAAGGCCACTTTACTAAATATAATTCTACTGAAATTCAGTTTGAAAACCTTCCCTCGGTGGGTGGCATCCTCATTATCAGAAGATCTCCTAGAGAATTTATTAAAATCAGCCTGCCAGGACTGTGCTGGATTGTTTAGCTTTGGACTCGATGAGGCCTTGTAGGGAATGCCAGAGAAGTAAGCTGTAATTCCTCTTGATTCTGCCTCTCTCCCACTACAGGAGGCCCTGGGGGTTCTTTCAGAGCAGAGAGTGCCACACTGTGTAATGTGTTGGGTGGCTGTGCTGTGTTGGCATGATGTAACATGACAATGTGCATCTTTTTGTTGATCATGGCCTAAAGCCCATTTTTTTCCCAAAGAACTCTGGTGCCTGGAATCTTTCTAATATCTCACATTCACCCAAAGTAACTTCTGAAACATCTGAAAAGGGAATCACAAGGTCATCTGATGAACACCCCCAGACAGCAGGCATATCCTGTGAGTGCTTGGCCAGGACTTGTACCTTAACGTGTCCAAGCCACTTGGTCCACTGCTTGGGACATCGTAATCATGCAACATGTGATTTCTTAAATTATTAATTAGCTAATGGGACTAGCTTATGCTCTGATCAATTGATTTAATTGTCAATCCGTTAATTATCCCAAAGAAGCAGATGTGGTCTTACATGTTTAATTTAAAACAAGGAAACCTTTTGATTATCATGGATTTTGTATTCAAATCATAAAAAAAAGCACAGTAGATGGATTTAGTGATTTGATGAAGCATGGAATTAATTGCTTGCTATGTCCACTTTCAATTATGCTTCGTCTTGTCCAGACTACTAAAGATGTTTTTGGCAGCTTCGACACTTTGTTTTACATTTTAAATAGCAGGTCAGCTCACCTTTCCTCGTAAACAAGAACCACAGTCATTGAGTTGGAAATTTAGCAACACTGGGATAAGTATATACTGTATAAGAACTTGAAGCAAATGCACAATCTACAGACTATTCGAGTTTTCCATATTTATCAGTTTACTTCCCTGAAAACAAAGCCATCATCTGTCATTATTTTTCAGTCATTATAATTCCAAGTGACATTGTGACAAGCTTTTTAAGCTCCTCTGGGAAATATATAGATATTCACTAATTTTATATTACAAAAGAAGAGCTCTGTTAAAATTAACAATATGGTGGCCTGCAAGATAGCTCAGCAGAATAAGCACTTGCTTAGGTAATCTCAGGGACCCGAATTCAATCCCCAGGATGGAATGCCACATCAGCCCCACCCCCAGGCACACTGAGCCCACGACAGAGTCTGGGCATGGAGGCATACACCTGTAATCCCAATGTTGGGAAGGCTCAAAACAGGAGGATCCCTATGAATCCAAGTTGTGTGGTGAGGCCCTGTACCAAATACATGAAAAAAGGAAAAAAGTAACAATCCAAATAATTTATTAAATTCTTTTATCACTAACAGAACTTGTGAGACAATTTCCATTAGGGGAAAAAAAAAACTCTCAAGCACATCTGTTACTTTAAATAATATGCATGTTGGGCCGGGGAGATAGCTCAGTAGAATAAGCTCTTGCCTAACAAGCGCAAGATCCTGAGTTCAATCCCCGGTACAACAATAAGTAAATAAATAAAATAATTAATAAATAAGTAATATGTACATCAACTGAGGGTTCACAAATTATCAAAATCTTAAATGAAATAATTCAGTCTGAATTAAGATCAAGTTTTGTTACACCCTAATATATGCCTACTTGTCTTTCCATTACCATGGATTTGGGTGAATTTTATGAAAGAACATTAAAAGCATAAACATATAAGAAGTAGACAGACCTTACCATTGTTTTGATATTGGAATCCCCAGTATAAAAGCATCACTGTGAGAGAAAGTAATGCTCCTCTAATGGCAGCATCTTTCTGACACAATTATTATGTAACGTTTTGCTTTCTGCCTTTTGGTCAGTTGTTTCTACAGCAATATTCAATTTTCAAGTAGCAACCAGGTATTAGACATGACAGCAATTACATCTAACTTTCCTCTAACCCTACCTGGCCATAGGGCAAATGAGAGACCAGAGCCAGATTTCAATTAGGTTTTGAAGGTTCCGATCTTTGAGCTGATTACTCTTTACCATTTTACCTCTGCATAAACAATGTTCGTTCCTTGTTTAGTTTTAGTCATGTCACAAGAAAATTGTGCAGCAAGTTTAAACACTACAGAGATTCATCATTTTACCACAGTGAAAATATTAAATTTTGCAAAACTATTTTATTTATTTATTTATGTATTTATTTGGTGCTAAGAATCAAACATAGGATCCTGTGCTTGCCAGGCAAGTGCTTTGCTGAGCTATTTCCCCAGCCCCCCACCCCACAAATGTGTTTTATTTTATTTTATTTTATTTATTATATTTTTTTGTACTTGGCTTAGCCCATCCTGGGGATGGGACTTATATGACATGTGGTACCAGGGACTGAACCATGGTGCCTGCCTAAGATTGCTTAAGCAAGTGCTTCGGACCATTTTGCTGTCACCGGTCCCATAAATGTATTTCAAAGGTAAAAGTTGCATCCTTCATGTGTTGCCAATTCCCTGTTTTCTTATTCTTTCTCCAGTTGCTTAATCACTACCCCTTGGAAAGCTAAAATATTTTACATAATTGTCATGAAATTCCAAGGAGTGCCATTGTTCTCTCAAACAATTATTATTATTATTATTATTATTTTTATTTTTTTATTATTTTTATTTTTTTTTTGAACCAGGGATTGAGCTCAGGTCCACGAGCTTACCAGGCAAATGTTTATTCTGCTGAGCTATCTCCCCAACCCCTTCTCAAACAAATTTTTACTAAGAAAAAAAAAATGATTGGCCCACAAAAATTCATCTCCTGTTTCCAGTTGCTGTCATCTTTTAGCTTTTTTTTTTTTAAAACTGCAAGACCTCATTTGCTATTTAAAATGTCTTTCCTAAAGGCCACATCTCATTGAAATGCCAAATCTAGAGATGTTTTATCTCTTCATTCTGCTGACTTTTAATAAGTAAATTCAACTACAGCTACTGCAGTAGCTTTCCAAAAACATGTGCTAGACTTCAGTAAGTTATACATTTGAATGTGTATTGGGGGTGGCACCCTAGGGAACATAAATAGATCCAAAATTCTAGCACTTCCTTGTACCATTCAGAAATCATTGCTGCCTTGAGTGTTTACATAATCAGCGGTTTCCATTAGAATCAGTAGATATTGTATTGATCCGTACTTACAGGGATTTATTCTTATTGCTGGATTAAAAACTATGTATAGGGCCAGCAAGATGGTTCAGTGGTCTAAAGCACCTGCTTAGGAAAGCTTAGGTAACCACAGGAACCGCAGTTCAATCCTGGGCACCACATGCTGCACCAGCCCCACCCTTGGTGGGGCTGAGCTGGCCATAAAAAAAATAAAAATAAATAAATAAATAAATAAATAAAATGATAATTTTAAAAAAAAAAACTATGTTTAGTCTGAAATCCTGGAAGAACCCTATCCTCATGGCCCTCTTCAGCCTCCTCTTGCCCACCCATCACTTTTCTAGACTCTGACTCAGGATTTTTGCTCAGGATGCTCCATGTAAGTAGACTCCTTTTTCCTCTACCACATATGTCTCAAAAGTATACATTAAGTGCTACTTCCTCAGGTGAGTCAGTGAGTAACATCCAGGCGCCTTGCCTGTGCTTGTAGCAGCATGCAGGTAGTAGGCATCTACTTTACTCAGGTTGCTCAGCTCAAATGAAATCACGCAAAGTTCCACATCTTCTCCACAGAGAGAATGGAAATCCCTATAGGAAGCCTGCTGTCTGTGAACTCCCAAGACTGTATGCATTTCTACCACCAGAATGCTTTTGCTATTCAATTTAGTTGGCTGAGTGCACCTGAATGGCCTATACCATGCCATAAGCTATGCAGAGATAGGGCTGCTTTTCCCATATCTTTCTCTTTTTATTGAGGAGCGTAACACAGCCATTGGCACAAGAGTAGATCCACAGTGAATATTTAATGAATGAATTGAACTTAGCTCAATCCCACTGCAAAAGCACTAGCTCAGATCTTAAGAATGTTGCATTGGAGTACAGAAGAACTTTCCAACCTAACACATTCCATTCAGACTGATAATTATTTGATTTTATGCATATGTGTGTGGGTGTACACGTGTGTTAAGAGACTCATTTTGTTCTTAGCAGGGATACTTAACAATATCCCAGGCTTTTAAGTACTAGACTCTGCTAGTGTGTTCCCTGCAATCTTGACAATCAGAAATGCCCCAAGATGTGGCCAAGTGTCCTGGGTATCACAATTGCTCCTTTGGGACCAGTTGACTAAAATAATAATCTGATACTTATCTTCCTCCTCCTAGGATCTGTCACATTGCCTATCACAAAATTTTTCCAGAATAAAAATCCCCATAGCATCTGTCTTATCTAAATATCTTTTTTAAGTTCCTATGTCCACAGAATTTATAATTTGCTCTGTAAATAATAGAACTGTAGAAAGCAGGTCCTGATACATTAACATTGTGTTATCTCTGCCATGAACTGCTACTGTGACCTTCACCAAGTACGTTAACCTGGATTGCAAGTTCCTGATTTGGAAAGCAAGGCTAAATGATGGATAATATTATTTTCACTCTTAAATCTCAGGTTCTTTCCATAATTCAGTTCCCTGCACAAATTAACAAAGTCTGTTTTCACATGTGTTTAGGCTAAGCCTGTTTTTTTAAGTTTAAACACTCATGTCTGCACAATGTGTTCTAGGAACACGTTTAAGTTGAGTGTTCTTCTTTTCAGACACCAGAGAAGCCTATACAAAACTTTAAATACCATGTTATTTTGAAAGTAAGACTTGTTCTCTCTACCGTCGACCCTAAATACCAAACAAAATACAGAGCTAAATGACAAAGCCTGAATCTTATTAACTTACTGTTATGTGACCTACGGGAAATGATTTGGCTTCTCAAACCATAATTTTCTCTCACTGTAGATTGGGAATTGCAATGATACGTGTGATTATTGTAAGGTTTAGGGTTTGGCATGATTTCTACTGCACTGTAAGTATTTAACACAATTTATTCTGTTACCAATCTAACTCTCAGCATTTTTAGCAGTGGCAACTGTATTATAATCAGGTTGTTTGTCAGAGTCCTTTCCTGGTTCTTGTCTTGGCCCAAGAAGTTTAAATATATAATTCTAAAAATCCATTATTGGAATTCCACCAAGTTAATTCCAATCTACCACTCCCAATGCAACCCACGGTGATGACAAGGACACTAAGACATATATATATATATATATATATAACGGGGAGCCAAGGGACCCTAAGTCCAACCATGAAAGTGGCTTCTGGAAGAAAGAGAGTGACCCAGGGCTGCACTGGTGCTTTATTCATTGGAGAAGGAGGAGTGGCTTGTGAAAGGGAATTTTGAGAAGGTGAGCACTGAAGGGAATTGTGGGAAGAAGATGAGCACTGTGAGCTAGGCTAGGTAGGAGGCCTGCATTTACTTCTGCCACATTCAGAAATATACAAAGGAAGTAACTTGCATTATGCTATTGAGATAGTATCTAATATTTTGGGGGTCTGGTGCTTCAGCTCTGATGTGTAATCTTTCAAGCCCCAGGAAGTCATAGCCTCTATCTCAAGGCTCGATTCCAGCTGACAGCATGGAGCATTGGCTCTTCATCCTGTTATCAAGGAAACATGTGTGCCATCTTCAAAAATTACCACCAGCACCTCAGCTAGACCATTACACACTGCTTAAGGCCAATTGAAAGGATAATGAGAAGTCCTAGCCAGCTCTGTACATTTCCATATGAGGAAATAGGGTCAGGCTCAGTCAAAATGGAGACAGTTGCTCTTCTTTCAAGGGGAGCTGCTCAGGCAGTCCTCCACAGTTGTTTTCTTCCTTGGTGGCACATGCAAGGAGTGTTCATCTCTCAATGAGTGACATTGTAGACTGAAGGAACTCTAGTACCATCTTTGCAGTACACACATCATATGAGTTCACAATGACTCACAATATAGAAGCTCAATATAAATGCTGAAATCATCATCAGTGTACTGTGTACATGTGAGGACTCACTTTCTATGTGCTGGAAAATATAATTTAATTGACTTATATGTAAGCTGACAAAACTCATTTCTTGGGTATGACCTAGGTCAGTGACAGCAAACCTTTCAGAGTTTCCAGTGACACAGACAGCCTGCTTTGGCACAGGTGCCATAGGCTCACTGTCACTTAACTAGATGGGAAGTCGAAAATCACATCATAAAGTTATGCTAATTTACATAAGGTGTCCTTTAATTGTAACATTTAATTAATATTGTAACTCATCAAAAATGCTGAGTAATGATATATGTCATTATTCAATTTGGACAGTCCCAAAGGGCCACACATTTATTCAGATTTTCCAAACCAGACAGAAAGCATGGCTTGAAGATGCTGCCTTAGTTTATTTTTCCCCAGGCTGTTAACTATGCTTCTAAAACATGATTAGTTGAAGAATTTGCATGCAAAGCCCATCCTATGATATAGTGCCTTTACATCCTCATCGTGTGGCGGCTGAGCTCATATCACCTAATAACCCATTATCGCTAGAAATCATCTATACCCACAAGAGAACAATGGGTGAAATATTGATTCAAAAACATGTCACTGCATCCAGAAGCAAATTAATGCTATTAACACATTAATTGCAATTTAATCAAAGTAGTATTCATTGAATGGTTAGCAGTCATACACTGGATGAGCTGAATAATAGACTCACCCAGAGATCATTTGACACATAGCAATGGTTTCCGGGCACACTGATTAGAACAGAGTATGTGAGGGAACATCATAGGGACAGCTTTCAAAGCTTCCCAAGTAATTCTAACATTGATAGCCTGGTTGAGAATTAATAAGTTAAGTCAGCAGGCATGCTATTTCTCGGGATGTGGTAAAAAGATAACTGTGTGTAGAACACGACCTAGTTTCTGTAGCAAAGGAATTTACATCTGCAGGGTTAGGTGTAAGAAGAGGCTTGATTGCGCAGGAGTCAACTTCAGGCTGAAAACTTTAGTCAACTTTCGAAGCTTCTAAGCACATAAAGCATTTTGTGATCCTCCTTAGGTCTCTACCTTCCCAGTAGATTTTATGACGAAGACAAATAAACGTCACACATCTGTTGCTATTTGAATTACAACAAGCCTCTGGCTTATGATTACCTGCTTTTAAATTTTTTCAAAAGAAATCGTCTATTGTTGTTCTGCAAAATGATCAGAATGTGATATTATTCTATCATTGATGTGATTTCACCTCAGAAAGCTAAGGGCGCAAAGCTTAAAGAAGGGACCTGGAGCACTGATACTGAGAATGATGTGAAAGGAAGCATGGGTTTATTAAGCCAGCCACCTGGTTGAAGGAACCTAGATGGTGCTTTGCTTCCTTATGTTCTGAAAATATCAGGCAGTTTGCTATTTTGGTCACTTCATTACAATAAAGTGTAAGTATGCATAGTACCCTGGGAAAATGATTTAATTTTACAATTTAGGATTATTTGGGAAAGCTTAAATAAGAGGCATACTTAATGTATTTTATGAAATACTAAACACATGAGGAATAATAGAAGCTGATCACTTCTGTAGGTGGCATAAAGTGACAGTCATGCTATTTTTTCCCCATCCATATTATCTGGTGGAAGGTGTAAGAAGGAATCATTACAATCTTTGTATAAAATAGGCGTATTTAGTTTTATCAATTGTAAAACAAATACTCATTAATATACAATGCATTTATTTGATCATTCAGAAGAAAGAATATTTTAAGTATGTGTTCAATACTGGCTCTCTACAGACTATTTACTCCTATAGTTAGTTAATCAGTTAATACAGAAAGTTGTAAACCAAAGGGACAAGTGATGGTTTAACTCACTCACCCCTCTCCACCCCTAGGTTCCAGCCCTGTGGCCTCTTGAATGACCATGGCCAGGACAAGCTCTGACCCATGTAGGGAAGTGTGTTGGGACCTGCTACCTTCTCCCTCATGGTTACCCTCTGTGCAGAGGCAAGCCCTGTAGGGCAGCCCTCTCTTTCCCAGAGTCTCTCTATCACATTGCTCTGTTTTTATTGCTGTGAAGCAAACTTGTCATGCTCTAATGAGCTTGGCTATTGATTGAGCTCCTCCTTTATCCTCCAGTTCTGCTACTCTAACATAGACTTCCAGGAAACAGATCTTTTGATCCCTCATGTTCAACAACTGAATTCTTACCAGAACATTTCCTGGCACATGGCATGTACCTATATATCATTTGCAGGATAAATAAGTGGAAGAAAATAATCCTCTTGAGATAGATTGCAAAGGTGGCCACAAAGTCTGCATCACTTTATCCTTACTCTTTTCCAATATAATTGCATAGCTTTTCCCCCCTTCCAAAAGAATTATTTCTCTATTTCTTGAATCTGGGGTCATCCTATGACTCGTGTGGGCCAGTAGAAGTCAGGAGAAATACCAATTGTCAATTGTTTTCTTAAACTCTCACTCAAAGTCCCCCAAGCCCCTTGAAAAGGAAACTAAACTAGCCTGGGAGAAGATGAGAGGCTTTACTGAGAAGCACAGTCTATATCCAGACTAGACAAGCCCTAGAAGGAGAGCTGTTGGGTTGGCCCACAGATGAATCCAGTTGACACCAGAGACAACCCACCTGGTCCACAGACTCAGAGTAAACACAACGCTATTGTTTTAAACCGCTGCACTCTAAAGTGACCTGCTAAGCAGGAACAGATATTTAGTATAGAACCAGAAGGTGGTTCCTACAGGTGAAACGTGTCCATCATAAACATCCACATAGAATAGGAAAGTAGCAAGAAGTAGTGAGTGAAATATGAGCCAAAGTTGTTTTTAACAAAATGACAAGAACCATGAAGTTAGCAAAACCAGAGAAAATGGTACCAAAATTTTATTGGAGGTTGGGAAAGTGACTGCCTTGTGGTCTGTAGTAGCAGAACAGTTGCCAGAGTGATGGCTTGTGGGTGGGTGGAGACATAGTTTCCAGTTGGAAAATGAAGATATCACTTCCCTTGTTTGTGGTAAATATGGTAAGGTAGGGCAGGAATGAGGAGTTTAAGGAGCATGAAGCACTTCTCAATGAAAGTCATATCACAGGGTTAAATTCTGATAGTACAGTCACTGCTGACAGACTTTGTGAGGGACATTCGGTCATCAGCTTGGGTGCCTCTTGTTTAATTTCAACATCTTTTCATCAGCTTGCCAACTGAGATCTTTAAGAAGTTATTTCATTTCATGCTTGAATCCTTTGATAATTACCCATAAAACAGCCAAATTCATTTTACATGCTTTTTTACTTCACATACATTTCTCATTCTTTCTACTATAGCCTTAAAATATATTTTAACAAGTTCTATCAATTTACTCAATGTGAAGCTTACTTGTTATTTTATAAGTTTGATTACATAGTGTTTTTGGCTGTTGGCTTGTTGGTGTTTTGTTTATGTATTGTCATCAGTTGTTGGGCATTTAGCTATACCTTCCCATTAGTTCCTCATTTGATTTGATATAAGGTTACTGTAAGTACCTCAGACTACCCTTTATATTTACCTGGTTCGAGAGCAATTTTGCGTGTTTGTTTTCTTGTTTTGCAGAACTGGAGTTTGTACTCTGAGCCTACACATGGAGCTACATCCTAAGCCCACTTTTTAATTTTTTATTTTGAGACAATGTCTAGCTAAATAAAAAATACACTGAGGCAGAGCTTGAATTTG
>PVKN010042806.1:0-10342 GCA_004027915.1 Capromys pilorides | reverse complement strand
CGATTGCAAAATAGCCAATAAGTCACTGGGGATGCTATGATATTTTTCATGTGAAATGGAATCACATAATAGCAGATCTAGAAATATAATTTCCCTATGGTTAGCATAGAAATTATATCTAGAGCTAGAAAAAGCTAGATAAATGATACAGAGTAGGAAAAATGGATCAATTTCAATCCCCAAAGAACCTCAGTACTTAGAAGTAAGTTAAAGGAGTTGATAGTGAAGAAGTAATAATACATATTACCCCCGCCAAAAAAAATCAGAAAGATATAAAAAAATCTGAAAGTGAGAAGATTTCATAAAGAAGGAAGTGAGCAATTGCATCAAAGGAGCTGGAAGGTCAGGAAAGAAGCAAGTACACTTCGGGATTTGCAAAATGTAGGCCCTACACTGTGGGTTTGGAGCGTCTGTGACTGCTCCTAGTCTGATGGCCTCTTCCTCAGCTAGAGGCATTATGCGTAGGTGATGAAAATTTCAGGCAGTGGGGCCAAGCTGGAGGAATCAGATCATTGGGGAGGTGCCCTGGAGAGATGCATGCAGACAGCAGCAGTGGAAAAGTTTGGACAAAAGCCATTTACGATAAACGGAAGCAGGAAGGAGGAATTTGAGAAAGGTCATGCTGACAATCCTTTCAGATGTTTTGCTGCAAAAAGAAAGATGTTATGAAAACTGGGTTACAAAATAGGGTATTAAAAATGAAACCTCTTATTTAATTTTTATTTATTTTTGTCTTTGAGACAGGGTCTTGCTGTGCAGTTTAGACTGGCCTTTAGCTCACCCTATAACCGAGGCTAGTATGGAACTTGCGATGATCTCCTGCCTCAGCCTCCTGAGTGCTAGGATTACGAGTGTGCACCATCATTTCTAGCCAACCCTTTTGTGTTTAGACTTGGGGGAAAACTCTAGAAGAAAAAGGAAATTGATGATAGAGCAGAGGGAATGTTTATAAAAGTGAAGCCCTGAATTTTACTGGGTGAAATGTAAAGCAGAACACAGGTGAAGGACTGAGGAATTCATCTGTGTAGCTTATAAAAGTATCTTCCACTGGAAAAGAGAGAAGTAAAAATGAAAGAAATGTGTGTTTGGTGACCAGAGCATGGGGTTCCCAAATGAATGTTTCTGATATTCTTAGTAGAGGTAAGAAGAAATTATTCGTTATGAAAATGCAAAACTTTTTAAAAATAAAAACTAATATTTTGACTTCATTTTTTAAGAGTCACAACTGCATGCTGGTGGGAGGTGTGCCTGCTGCCCATTTGCAATGTTGCAAACATCAAAATCAGATCAGACACTGACATTCTCTTTTCCTGTTTTGCATTGATTTACCACCTTCCCTGCTGATGCAGAACTTCTCATTAAGAGAAGATGGGAGACGGTCAGCTCCACTCTGGGAAAAGCCCATTAGCCGAGAAAATGTGCTTGGAGTGCTCGGGAATATCAAGTGGCCAAGGGAAGTTTTTCAGTCATCAATTTAAAGTGTCGCAACTTACACAGGTTTCTATTTAAATAATTGCTTTGGTGTTAGATACAGAAAAGAGTAAATAATTGTTGGTCCAAGTTTGGGGCATGGATTCTATAGCACCTGTCCAATCTACTTTTTGTTGTCTCCAGTACACTTTTTTTTTTCCCAGAATTTTTCTCAATTCACTGGTTGAAAATCTAGCTTTTATACATTGTAAAAATTATTTTTTATAAAATTCAAAGCACATCTTGTATTTTTTAGTGCTTTTAAATGTCACATATATACACATAATATTTAACCGATTTCTGTTTTTTTGCAAATGACTTCTCAAAATGTGATTTGATTATCGGTTTTCTGAGGTAGTGTGTTTTCAAAATAATAAACACATTTCATTCATTACTAAAAAGTATTTCACATGTGAATGAAAGTGGTACCTCTAAAAGAGGTTTTCTCTAGCTTCCTTTTTAATTTCTTGGAATTTGATTGCAATTTCTTTTATACTAGCAGAGGACAAAGAAAGAATGTTCACAAATGTGAAATAGTTCTGATCCTAACAGGGTTTATGATAGAGGGCTAGTAGATGACCTTTAAATTTCAGAGTAAAATGTAGCTTTTTAATTGGAATCTTTAGGTTTTAACAAAACCAGTGTGAATGGCTGAAAGTTTCTCACTCCACAAAAATAACTTAGCTTTTATGATTTTCCCCAGCTGGGCTGGGGAGATAGCTCAGTGGTTGAAGCCCCTGCCTGGCAAGTGCAGGGGACCCAGGTTCCATCCGTGGCATCCCGTGCTGCGCCTGCCCCTCAATGGGCTGCCCACTCCAACCGGGTGTAGTGGTGAATGCCTGAAGTCCCAGCACTCAGGAGGCTAAAACAGGAGAATCACTAAGAGTGGGAGCTGCATAGGGAGACTTTGTACAAATAAAGAAATAAAAAAAAAAAAAAAGAAAGGAAATATTTTCCCCAGCAATACAAGTTTGTATATGCTAGCCAGCTATGCCAGTTCTCTACACAACTACGAAGACTTCCGCACCACTAAACTCGCCAAATAATCCTGCTCCAGGGCAAACTGAAACTAGTGTTGTAATGAAGTGCTTGGTAGAGTCAGCACTGCCTTTGTAATAATAGAAGCTTTCTTACAAAAACAAAATAAGGGTCAGCATCAGCATAGAAAATGGTATCTCTGGCCAGCAAGATGGTTCAGCAGTCTAAAGCGCCTGTTTAGGAAAGCTTAGGCAACCACAGGGATCACGGTTGAATCCCCAGCACCCCATGCTGCGCCAGCCCCACCCTCAGGGCAGGCTGAGCAGTCATAAAAAGAAAAAAAGGAAAAAAAAAAATAAGAAAGTGTTATCTCAGTTTTTAACTTTGTCAATACAAATTAAACCAAATGTTACCATTTACTTAGGAAGTTTGCCATAAAAAAGAACTTTCTGCCTTATTAAATTGGAGCTATCCTCTTTTAAACACCATTTCCACAAAGCTAGTATGAGACTATGTTTTGCAAAATTGCGATGTTTTGCTCATTTCTTTTCAACCTGGTGTGTGAGATAATTTAGTGGTCCAAAGCATATGTGTAGTTCAGGCTCATATCACCTTCGTCTCCTTACCATGACAAGACAATTCATATCTACAGTGTGATGACTAAGACTGAAATTTCTCTCCAGAGTATAATTTTTCTGGCTGTCAGAACGTGTCTGAAACTTTGAGACTATTTTAAACTCCATTGCAATAGTTTTGAAGTATTCCTCACTCTATAACAAACAGTGTGAGTGAATGGCTGGGGAAATTTGTTGAAACTGTTACTTTAGCGGACATGATTCAGCGGTTCCTGCTGAGTCTTCCTGTGAGAATCAGCAACTTTTGTGCATGCCTTCAGCAGATCAGATGCAATGGCAAAAAAGGGTTTTCTCAAGGCAAGCACTTCAGGACTAGATGGTACCTGTTAATTTTTGCATAAATCACATTCTGTATTCATGCAGAAACAACTTAGTGTTTTTTTCTCTGACAAACTGTACATATAGAAACAAAATTGGACATGAACTTGAGCTGCTCCATGTCTTATGACACTTATAAAAAAGATTCCAGCTTGTATCTTCACAAAACAACATGGGAGTTGGGCAACAAGGGTGGACAGGACAAAAGGAGGTTAGCTATTCAGGGTAGCCAGCAGCAGTCTCTTCATTGCGAAGACATCCTCAGGAGCTCCAGGGACACAGCTGTCCCAGAGTTTAGAGCTACAGTGGTGCACATTTCCTTGTGTTTGCTTGAAAAGTTCATAAGAAGTCCTGAAATACCATCCAGAGGGGCAAAAACGTACTGGCCACACTTTTACCAACCCCGTCCCCCACCCGTTGAAGTGCCTTGGTGGATCAGAGTCCATGTTACTCCCTGTACCCCAGTTTCTGCTACTCCAGCCCCATCTGGAAGTGGTACTACTGCCCAGAGGATGCTCAAAACGTTCATCTCTGTGGTATCTATCATGGTGTTCTCCATCCAAGGAGTTGGAGTGCCCAAATTTTGGCACTTTCTGGGATGGTCCTGCGCCTCCTTGGCCTTTGCCTCCTCACTTAGAAGGGCCCCCAGATGCTTTTATCTCTCTATGCTCAGAAGTGCCTGGCCTGTCACACCAGGGGCGCCTTTGGGATGACAGAGATCCTATGTCCATGCCTTGGAGAGAATAAGAGCGCTCTTTGCTCTCTCAGGAATCACCATCATGAGGGGATGATTCAGGCAAGGAGCATCTTGGAAATGTTCATGAACTTGCCCTGGCTCTCAGTTTCTGTTCCAGGAGTCTGGCTTCTTCCCTCCTTAGAAGTGAGGGAATTCATCAGGAGTGGGAAGTAAACACTTCCTTATTGGAGTGCCACAACCTTGACCTCTGAAATCTTGATCTCAAGCTGCTTCATCAGAAGCATCAAAACACTTTTCTGGGCCACAATCTTCAGGACTAGGAAAACTGTCCCTTTCTCTAGGAGGAGCATGACCCTCAAGCCTTGGTGGGTTGGGGAGGGTCTCCTCTTTGGAAGCTTTCTTCTCTGCGCCCTTAGAAATGTGGCTCCTCATGATCCCGGAGAAATTTTTCATCCCCAGGTCTGCTGCCTTCCCATGCCCCTAGAGTGCCTCATGCTGCACCTCGACTATCTCCCTCACTAAACTCCCTATGTTCAGGAGGAAAGGAAGGTCCAGGTGCCCCTTGTCTCCACTTCTCTTCCAGTGGCAAAGGTCCTTTTCATTCTTCAAATTCACGTAATCAGTGGCCAAAGCTTTTGTTCAGGTGGAAGTACTCTGGTCTTTTGAAGTCATCAGGAAAGTCTGGATGAGGGCCCTGCCTGTTAGGTGTATCCTATAGTCCTGGCCACCCTGGAAAGGGTCCCTCTCAGACCCATGCTTTGGGCCACCACTTTTCTCAAGTCATCTCCCTGACATGGGACCCAGGTGATGGTTGAGAAGACCTTGGGAGTCAGCTTTACTGGGGCCAGATCCTTGTCCAGGATTTAGAGGAGGGGTCCAGCCTTGTGTTCCCTGCTGCTCTAGGCTTGGAGTCATGGGTGGAGGAGCCTGCACTCTGTCCTTCTTGATTGAAGGGGACCTGGGGCCTATCATCTAGCAGAGGTGTTTTCTGCTGCTGGAATGATATTGGCCCTTGAAATGGATGCGGCCTTCTTGCTGGGTTCTGCTGTCCCTGAGGTCAGGAGGCCCTGGGGTGGAGGTCCTAAAGATCCCTGGGGTGTCCTCTCCTGACCCTGTGAGCTGGAGACCTCACAGCTTCTGGGGAGGGCCAAGCGTTGATCCTTGGAGTGGAGGCCCCTGCATGCCAGCATCTCCTGAGGACCTCTCATTTCTTGAGTTGGATGGCCCATCATCATCCCTTGGAGGGTAGGACCCTGATTCTCCTGGGGATCTAGAGGTTTGTCCCTGCATTCCTCTTGGATTCAATTCCATGAGCGGTCCCTAAGACACAGGACCTTGGATCCCTTGAGAGCCTGGCCTTCCGTGGATCACATGAGAATGAGGAGGCCCTTGCATTTCCTCTGGCACTAGGTGGACCCTGAATACCTTGAGTTCTAGGAGGTGCTCAAGTGGCCCCAAGGACCAGGTAGGCCTTGGGGGCCTAGGTGACCCTATGGGCCAGGTGGACCTTGAGCACCCATATGACCTTGAGGACCAGAACTGCCTTGTGGTCCAGGTGGTCCTTGAGGTCCCAAAGGACCATGAGATCCAGGATGCCTCTACATTCTTTGGGGTCCATGCATGTCCTGAGTCCAGGGCAGCCCCTGGGGCAGGCCCTGTGGTCCTTGTGTTCCTACAAATCCTTGTGGCCCTCCAGCCTCCTGATTCAGTAGAGAATCTTGTGGTCCCATTTGTCCCTGAGACTGTGGAGGTCTGAACTGTCCCTGTGGACCAGGAGATTGCATCTGAGCTATGTTCATTGGCATCTGCTGAGATGAATGGGGCTGTTGAAAACCTTGAGGAGTCTGAGACATTGGACCTTGTCCTGAACAGGGCTGAGGTCCAAGGAGAGAGGTGCCAGATGAGGAGGTTGGATGAATCTGCTTGGTCTGTTCCTGCGCAAGTTTTTTAATTTTAAGCTGCTCCAGAAGTTATGGGTTCATGTACTGCAATGTGGCCATTTCTTGCTCAATTTCTGATTGGGTTATTTTCTTCTCTTCCAATTTAATGTCCTCTTTTCTGTCATTCAGTACCTCATTTGGAGCAGGAATTGGAATTTTGTTTTGCATCCAAGCCTGATGGAACTGAGCAGGAATAGGCTTAGCATAAGGGACTTTTTCTGAGGTCCTTCTTTCTGATCTTTTTGCAGCACCTTCTCTACTTCACTGTCTACACCTGGTATTGTTATCAATTTTATTTGATTCAACTTTTCCTATCTGCTCTTGTTCCATACCTAGTTTTAATTGTTCTGGTATCCCCATCCCTGGAATTACTGTCAGGCTATTAGGTTCAAGGTGATCATATTCTACTCCATGTTTAGACATTCTAGGCAATAGGTTCAGATTATATTACTCTCACATTTTATCACCTGGCCAGTTTTGAGTCCCGAATTTGCTGTATGGTCATTTGAGCTTTAGCAGAGAATATGTCCAGGAGGATGCTAGGCCAGACTCCAAATCACCCTTCGTAGGGCATCTCCATCCCATTTTCCACCTACTTCCTTCTCAACTCCAACATGCCAGAATAATAAAAAACCATCAGATCCTCCACTGGCAAACAATCCTTTGTGAATAGAATGCCAGGCCACAGCTGTGACTTCTTTCTTATGACCTTGGAACACTTGAAGCTCTTCTTTCAAGTTTCAGATGTCGAAAAGCTTACAGAGATAGTCATGTGATGCTATGAGTAACCAATTGCCATTGAGGTTTAGTTTTACTTCCATGACTGTATTTTTATGAGCACAAAGTGTTGCAGGACTCTTCCCATTCTTGGGATCCCAGAACTTGATTGGCTGTTGATTGTCTTTACTTCCCGAAACAACTTTGCTTGGATGCCAGTCTACACATTTCACATCAGCACCATGCCCTTGAAGAATCCTTTCCCATGGCAATGAAGAAAGTCCCAAATTCTAATAGCGCTGTCATCAGAGCATGTAGCAAATTTATTATTTGTGGATGAGAAACTGGTCTCTCTAATCACCTCCTTATGTGCCTGGAACATCTTGATGTTGTTCATGCTCGACTGCCAATATTTCACATATCCTCCATGATCTGCTGTCAACATTCACATGTCACTATGTGACCAAATCATGTCCCTCACCAGGCTGTTATGAGCCTGTAATATTCTTTCAAAATTGAAAGTGAATCCACTCCACAAGGTGAACTCTCCACTACAGGCATAAGTGACTAATCGTCTTCCTTCTGGAGTCCACCTCACAATACACACCGGACATTTTACCTTATTTATTGATGTCTGAACAAACTTTGTGGTTACTGCATTTATAGGATTATTCCACATTCCTATAGGTGGGACCAAATCATTATAATAGCCAGCATCAGGCTGAATTACTTGCATATCTCTCTGGTCCCTTTGCCATTTTCTATTCTCCTAATACTTGATTACAGGTGGCTTATAATCTATGGACTTCCAGTTGACAGCTTTTCTCATCTGTTTCCCATCAAAGGTAAGTTGTTACATTGCTTGCTGTGGTAGTTGATACATTGTGTCAACTTGAGGAAGCTTGGCTCGCTGGGCTAGGCTGATTCTGAGCTGTGGGGGCCCCATCCTGCAGGATGCGGAGGGCCTGCCCTGGGATGTGATTGGTTCCATCCTAGGGCCAGACGGGCCACCCCAGAGTGACTCAGCACAAAAAGTCTATAAAAAGAATTGAGGAAGACTTTGGGGCCCTGGCTGCTTTCTGCCTGGCCTACCTCTGCCCCACTTCCTAGAAGTCCTCATCTTTGGAGGAGCTTGATTTTTGCACCTACACCACTTTGGAGGAGCTCTGCACCTGCACAGAATTTGGAGGAGAGAGGCTTGGTGAATGCCACAGCTGTTGCTCCTCCTCTGCTCTTAATTGTCTTCTGTTGCCTTGGAGCCAGTGCAATGTGAATTGAAACCTCCACAAACTGTGAACTAAATAAACCTTTCCTTCCTTCATTTTGATTGCCAGGTATTTGTCCCAGCAATGAGTAAAAAGTAACTAACACACTTGCTGAGGTGCAAAATCAGGTTGTTTATAGAACAACTGTTGAGGCACTTGGTGTTGGAACCTTGGCATGTGGAAAAATCGAGGAGGAGAACCAATTTCTGCAGCCCTCGTGATGTTTTCCTTCTAGAACACGTCTGGCGTTGAGCAGAGCTCATGATGTCAAGGAAAGCATTCACCTTCACAGGTGGGAATGTTTCCTTGTCTGGCCTCTTCCTTCCTCCCATTTCAATCCCTCTCCTCCAAAGGTGCAGATGCCATCTTGCCTGTCCGTTATAAATTTAAATTCAGGAGTCATGTATTTATTTCTTATAAATCTTTCTTAATCTCACGGTGGTAGTATTTTGATTTCTTATGTTTAATATACGAATACAGTGTTTGCTGATTCTTGTAGTAAATTTACTTACAGGAAGTGATGACTATATGCTGTTTTTTGGGAGGAAATAACTTTTGAACGCATATGGTACTTTTTGTACATCCAAAGTGTTGTTTTTATATTTTAACTCAGTCCTTATAAAGGGAGATCTACAATTGCCAGCATTGTGAGTAATTTTGTTTTTCATATATTTAATGTTTTTATCTTTATTTTATTTGTTTGTTTGTTTGTTTATTTATTTATTTATTTATTTATTTATTTATTTATTTATTTATGTTATGGCCAGCTCAGCCTGCCCTGGGGATGGGCTGGCGCAGCATGTAGTGCTGGGGATTGAACCGCAGTCCCTGCGGCTGCCTAAGCTTGCCTAAGCAGGCACTGTAGACCACTGAGCTATCTCACCAGTCCTGTTTTTCATATATTATGTGAATCTCTATCCAGTTTTTAAAAATCTACAGACAGAGAGAAAAAAATAAGTGGGAGCATCATATTTATCTCTAGTAGTCCAGAAATCCAGCATCATAGAGAGGAAGACATAGACTAGGAACCTCGTCTGTTTGAAGGCCTCCCTGTGGAGATTTCTGTAGTATTCAGGACTATTCTGAGCCAGGCTTTAGCTGCAGAGGGTTCTCACTAGCAATCCTGTGTAGTTCTCTTCACATTCTCCGTCAGTCATGGAGGCACACTGAGATGATAAATCACCTCATAAGCGTATGTACCCAGCATGTTTTGTAGTTCTGTAGTGTACAGCATCCTGATCTTGAGATCACAGCAGGGTCCTCCTGCAGTACTTCTCTGTCTTCCTTCTCTTCCTTGCTCCGATTTGCAGGGTGATAGCTGAATTACTTCAGCTGTTATGCCCCTCCCAAACAAGCAGGTGTGTGTATTGTTCTTTTAGTCTTTTTACAAACTTGCACACATTCTCACTCAGGAATATAACTAACAGTGCACCAATTTCCAGCACTAAGTGTATTTTTCTTTATCGCTGTATGAGATAGGTATTTAGATGGGAATCTGAGCATAGCAAACATCTATCTATCTATCTATCTATCTATCTATCTATCTATCTATCTATCTTTATGCATTTTGTACAGAGCTTCAGTATGCATCTCAGGCTCCTAGTGATCCTCCTGATTTCAGCCTCCCCAGTGTTGGGGTTACTTACAGGCAATCACCACCAGGCTAGGACTTGGCTGCTGGCTCAATGAGGGCGGGCCCAACGAGGTATGTTGTGTGGAGGGTTGAACCCAGTCCCTGCCTTGCCTAAGCAGGCACTTAGTCTCCTGAGCACTCTTACCGGCCCTCCCATTTATTGTTTTGAAAGCTTACGTCTAGTCAGTCTAGTCATATTTTTGTTTTAATTATAAAACACTTTTCCCTTGGAAATTGCAGTCCATGTATTTTTAGGACCAATAAGTGATACAGAACAAAACTTTTGCTGCATGCTCTGGGAAGAGTTCCTTGCTCTCTCCCAGGGCATCTACACCTAGGTAGAATGTTACCTCAGTGCTACTTACCACGGTGAGAAGACAGGCATGTCTAGAAGTCCATTTGTCCTGAGCAGTGCTAAAATATCACTCTGGAGGCATAGCACTTTGATCTGAGTCCTAGCACTCCAGAAGTCTATTCTGCAGACTTTTCAAGTATATAAAGCAACTAAGATCCTTTTGGATTAAAAAGAGTTAAACTGACTGGGGTTTCCTTTCACTTGAATCCAAGTTCCTATTTAATAAATATAGCCATAGGAAGCCAAGATCACAGTATCATCTCACCTGGAAACTTGGAAGGCTGTCTGGAAATCTTTTATTTTGTTTATATAAACTGGTTTAATATTTTGAGCA
>PVKN010042805.1:0-10341 GCA_004027915.1 Capromys pilorides | reverse complement strand
GGTTCACATTGAATACTGTGGGAGACCTGCGTTCAGATCCCAGCTTTGCCACAGTGTATTTTCTCTTTGACCTTTATCAAAGCCCTTAACTGTACTGCTTTCAAAAAAAAATCTGTTAATTAAATGGGACTATTGTAACAACAAATATACTGGACATAAAATGTGTATATTTTTAGACAGTCCATAAATATTTTTAAACAATCCATAACAAGAGATTAGGCCTTGTTATCTGGGTTCCATGTCAGCACA
The DNA here is from genome assembly GCA_004027915.1 of Capromys pilorides. Taxonomy (NCBI): domain Eukaryota; kingdom Metazoa; phylum Chordata; class Mammalia; order Rodentia; family Capromyidae; genus Capromys; species Capromys pilorides. Next base: position 10,092 of record PVKN010042805.1, on the reverse strand, counting down.
TGGATTTTTTTGCATTATGATATTCTTCCTGATTTCAAAGAGAGCACTTTCCTGGGAAGAATTGATATCCATAATTAACTCTCCATGGCACTGTTTTGAGGAAAAGAAAGTCATATGAAAAAAGACCCTCAGTTCCTGTAAGGTCATGTGAAAACTCTTTAGCCTGGTATCTGAGGTTTTACCTACCTATCCCCAAGCTAAGGATTTTCTTTTTATTTCCTTACTCCAACAGGTAAGGTACTTCACTTTGATCAATCTGATTGGCTGCTGGACATGCCTGCGATCTTCCTCTAGTTGTTCGATCTTTCTTAACCTAACCTTGATCCTCCCATTTGAACAATACCTGTTACTGGTGTCACATATGCATTGTGTAGCTGTGCACTGCAGAAAGATCTCTGGCTAGGGTGTGAGTGTTGGGGGGGATGTGGGCTTAAAACCAGCCAAGAGGATCTTTGTTTGCCAGGAGGAAAGGCACCTTTTTTCTAATTAGAAACAGAGATTGGAGATAGGAGTGACTCTGCATGCATTCATAATGCTAAGCTTGTGTCTATGTTTGTCCTATATTTTCTCAAGATTATAAGCTCCTTGAGGATGCAAGCTGTGGTTTGATGTAAATTGCACAGAGAAAGTAATACACAGCTGTTTTGAGTTGTCCTGAGTGCACTGGTTCTGAGGAAGAGATTGCACTAGAAGTTCTTCTGTTATTTTTCTTGCCCAACTCTGCACCTCGGAGATCCTTAAATGAGAAATACACACCCAAGAGATCTGATTGATCACTTATCTGTAGTGCAGAAAACATCAATGAAGTTCTTCTTTTTAAATTTTGCAGTACTGATCTTGGCTTCTTGATAGGGAAGTGAGTAATAAGATGGCAGTTTTCCCCAGGAGAGTTTGACTGTGGCTGTTAGAGAAGGCTTCTGGGTCTGAGATGATCTGGTTGCTTACTTCCAGAGAGCAGTGCACTGGGGCTTCGTGGCAGGTCAGTAAAGTGGTGTGCACCTCAGCACTCTCTCAATGATGTCTCCTATGTGTCGAGGATATCAGGAGGGAATCAGTGTCTCTGTGCCCCAGGTGTTCCTGGATCATTACTGAGATAGATAAATAGGTAAGTGGCCATGAACTGACCCAAGGACACCACTGCAGCAAGAGCGTGTATAGAGCCTACTGGGTCACTGTGAGGCAGTGGAGACCTTTTCCACCCTTACAGGGGAGGCATGGACAGAGTGACTAGAGAAAGAAGGTGGTGCTTACTGGTGGCACAAAATGATTCCATTCATGTTCACAACTTCTTTTATTATCCATGCTCAGGTGACTTTCAAAATGCGTGCTTCCCTCCAAATGCAGATCTCTATCCCAGCTTCATATTTTACTGTTATTTCTACATGGAAGCCCCAAAAACCCTAAACTCAGTCTGTGCCAAAGTATTCTCCAGCTCTTCAACCCAAGTCTGCTCATATTCTGGAGTTCTATCTTTCCAAATGGCACTGCCCATCCATCTGGTTTAGTAAACTGTGATTTGGTAAATTAATTTGCTTGGCTCGTTTTCTACTCTCAGCTCCCAGTCCAAGTTTACGTCTGCATCTCTTGTCTGGAATGGATGCATTTTCCTCCTCAACAGATGTCCATGTCCACTCTGGGCCTTCCAGCGCCTTTTCACAGCAGCTGGAATGATCACTTCAAAGTGCAACTGTGTTCATATTATATGCTCCCCAAGCTACACTTCTCTGCCACTAGAGCTTCTTAATGTTTGTTTCATTTCTCTTAAGATAAAGATTCAGATTATCAGCACAGCCTCTTGGGAGTCTCACAGGCTCTAGTAACTTTCCCAGCTTCCCTCACCTATCCACCTGAACATTCTGAGTTGCTCTGGTCTGTCATAGGCGCTAGTGCTGAGAAACTCCCTTAGCCTGGCTGGGATACTCTTTTCTGCTCCTGCCATCCTTTCCTTTTTAGGCTCTTTGCCTAATTCATCTCTTCTCATTTTTTAGATCTCAGCTCAAATATCACTTCTTGCCTCAAAGCATATTTTCTTATCAAACATTTCTTTTTCTGATTATTTTATTAACATTTATTTTCCCTGAAAGTTTGTGGGCTCCTGCATCCTAGTTGGATTTGCCCTGTACCACATTTCCTATGCCCAGCATGGACCTGATACAATATAGACCCAATTAAACTGTCACTAAATGAATATATGAAGCTTGTTCTGAAGTGAAGAGCAGTTCAGTGGAAAGCAGCCAGAAACATGGCCTGGGTTGAGTTTGTGGCTCAGGTAGTGCCTTGTAGGGATGTAGGGTGCTATGTAGCCTGCAGTGCAAGAACTTGACTGCTCAACGGCTAGGTTTTAGGTCAGTAGTTATGATAGGCATTACACAGAAGTGGAGAATAAGGTTCTTCTAATAAGGACATGTGGTAGGAGAGATCTGATTCAGACAACCTGAACTGGAACAGTGGAAGGAGAAATAGAGAGGAAAGGCATTTTTTCTTGTTAATGAGACAAAATACCCAATACCTGAAGTTAAAGGAGGAAAGGCTTATTTTGGCTTACAGTTTGTAGAGGTTTCATTCCATAATCAGCTGGCTCCAAGGTAGGGTGGCATGGCAGAGGGACATCACAGAGGAAGAAAGCAACTCATGGCATGGAAGGTGGGAGGCAGCAAAAGCCGCAAGCAGCAGGTGATGGCAGCCAGCAGCGACTTTAGTCCTGTTTCTGTCCCTTATATTCTATCCAGACTACATACTCTTAGGGTGGGTGGTACCCACGTCTAGGGTGGACCTTCCTATTTTCCACACCCAGAGCTATATCAAACCAATCAGTGAACTACTTTATTAACATTTAGTCCTAGCATCACACACTCTACACCCAGCCACCTTTGAAAAGCCTCAGCTATGACTGAATGAGGTTTTGGAAAAACATCTAGACACAAGCCTTAATAGACATACAAATGCTTTTTTAGAGTTTTCCGTTTTTTTTCTCCTAAGGAAAGGTAAGAAAGGGACAAGGGGACTTTACATAGTTTAGAATTTTTAACCTGCCTAACCTGTCTGTTGTATGTGGGCAAGCGTGAGCAGGGTTCCATAATTGACAGTAGAGGCATGAACCTGAGAGTCTTTCTCCTTTCCTGGGCTTATGTGGCATGTGGAATATGGGAGCTTTAATTTATTTGAGTGGTCATAACACAAAGGCATAAATGAGGCAGCTTAAAAATAGCAGAAATTTATTTCTTATAGCTCTAGAAGCTGAGAAGTCCAAGTTCATGGTGCTAGCATGAATGGTTCTTTAAAAAAAGAACAAAACAAAACTTTATTTATGTTATGGCTGGCTCAGCCTGCCCTGGGGATGGAGCTGGGGAAGCATGTGGTGCTGGGGATTGAACCGCAGTCCCTGCAGTTGCCTAAACTTGCCTAAGCAGGTATTTTAGACCTCTGAGCTATCTTGCCAGCCCCAAGTATGAATGGTTCTGATGAGGACTCACACTAATTTTCTAGCGTCTTTTAAAATAACTAAGGGTACTACTCTCATTCATGAGGGTTCCATCATTTTCTCTCTCTTTTGTAATGTATTTGATTGCTACTACAAAGTCTCACTATGTAGTTCGGATTCCTAGTGATCCTCCTGTTTTCAACCTCCCCAAACTGGGATTACAGGTGTGCGCCACCATGCCTGGACTCTGGCTAGCTCCAGCACAGGGGCAGGGCTGGTGTGGCATGTGGTACTGGGGATTGAACTGTGGTCCCTGCACTTGCCTAAGCTTGCCTAAGCAGGCACTTTAGTCCCTGAGCCATTTCGCTGGCCCCATGAGGGCTCCACCTTCATGACCACATTCCCTTTTAAAAACTCCCATCCAAATACTGTCCCATTGAGGATTAGATTTCAGTATAGAAATTTAGAGGGAACAGAAACTTTCAGTCCATAAAAGGAGGACAAGGCGATGTTTGGATCTGATGTTCTGAGATGCTGTTGCTTTGGTATAAGAGGGCATGGAAGCCAGGGCCTCTCGTTTTGAACTGGACCTTTCTGGCCCCCATTTTTCTGTCTTGACGTAGGTGTCCATCATGACATCCTATCTTAATGGAGATCCCCTTGAGTATCTTATAATAAAAGGTATTTTGAGAAAGGCATAGAGTAGAAGGTAAATTACTCTTGGCACCCAAGATATATGTAATGTATAACAAAGTATATTTACCTGGCTTTGAGGTTGGAGCTACTCCAGTTTTGCAATACATTTTTATAGTTTTCCTTCTCTGAGTTACAAATGTAGTACTAGTATACTATACTGGTTGATGTAGATAGAATGGTAACTTGGTGGTACTAAAGTTTAGCTTGTGGAAAATATGTCTTTTATTGATGTAACACCCTCTTCTAGAATGTTATCAATATAATTGTGCTGCTGTATTGATAGTGTTTATGAGCTACCGTATCTTATGTCATTTGTCATTTTTAAACCACAAACAGGAGTGCTATATTTGGTTGTGCAAGGTTTGGCTTGCCCAGTTCTGGCTGGCATTGTTCCCATAGGTATGGCATTCCTAGGACTTGAGCAAAATGGCCGTTCTGCCCACGGGGTGTGTAAAGCAGGCCCTAGCCTTATTTTGCTTTTTCAGAATGGAGAAATACCTTTTTTCAGTGTCATGTGACAAGTAAATGCTGAAACTGCAGTTAGGGCACAGCTTCTGAATCTAAATCCGGTCTAAATTTCGCTGCTGCCTCCTGGCTGATCAGCGATTGAGTAAATGAGTGAACAGGGTAAAGGCAAATCTTCCATTCAGGAGCCAAATGGGCACACAGAGTAGCGATTTGTTTCAAAAAGCTCTGAGTCCCATCAGCGTAACAAGCAGCCCTAATCTGCAGCTCACTGGCCTGACAGGGTGAGCCCCAGATGCAGCAGCCTTGGGCATTTTTCTACTTTCCTTTCTAAACCCCCTACATCTTTCTGATCCTAACTCCCCTGCCTGTCTTGTTCCTGCAGGGGTCTCATTTTCAGTGTCTCTCAGGTCATTTTATTCCACGAGGTGTTCATTAACAAACTACATCACTGTTTCAGTAAGGATGTATGAAAGACAGAACAGTGTTTAAAACACAAAAGAATTAATGATAAGTATAGAATTCCTGACTGGGTCAGCGAGTCATGAATCTGTGGGTCCTTTTGTGGGAGATCAGGAAAATACCCTACACAATCACATAATGCAGATAAAGAACTGGAGGCTCTGAAAGTTACTGGAATTCTCGTATATGAGAACCTATGCTTTCCTCACTGCCTCACATTTCCTCTAGCATTTTAAGTTGGCATCTGCCAACACATTTTTTATCCTATTTGGCTGAGGACAGCCTTGCTTTTGGGCCATGCATGCCCCATTAGTGTTTAGGGGAGCACGAGGACAGCGTCAAGGGTAGAGAGAGTGTCGACAGCATCATCCCAGGCTCTAGTGTGACCTTGAATCCCTGCTTTTAAATGCCATTATGAAATGCAGTCTATCTAGAGCTCAGTGCCTCTTCCCATCAGACTAATGCAGCTGGGGTGGAGGGGCAGGCTGGCGGCTGGCTGCCTGGCAATCTCTTGGAGCCCAGGAGAGGGATTATGCTCACTCCGTGGGCCTCATCACTGTAATAAAAATGGGAGTGATGCTTATCGACTCATCAGGAATGCCCATTTAGGCGATTACCCCATTTCCAATCCCATTTCTAGAGAAAAGAGGATTTCTGGACACTTCCTCCTGCCCTGCCCCCACCCCCAGCAGGGTTGTGTTTGTCGGTGGCTTCATGAGAGGATGTGTTAGAGGTAGGTAAGTGGCAGGTTGAGAGCACTGCCCTCTTTGTCTTCCAGATCTGGCAGGCCTCAGTGGGGTGGCTTTCCCCTGAGAGGTGAGAGGGGAGGAGAAACAGCCCAGCAGGCGCCGGGAGCAGCTGGCTGGCATCACTAATTTCCTGCAGGGGACTCTGCTGACCAAGTCCACTTCACTCTCACTCTTCTCTCACCCCTCTGTGTTCTTTCAGGTGTTACTAAAATAAGCAAATGCAACTTTGAGCTGTGCTAGGGCAAATGCAGTTATTTAATCTCATTTCTGAGGAAATCAAGTATACAGCAACATCACCTATTTAGAATAAGACGGGAAAAGGTGTCCCTGGGGAACTGGAATGTACATTATAAACTTTTACTTCCTGCACAGGAAAGCCTGGGGGGTCTGGCCTAGAGACCCCATAACTGTTATTTCACATAGAGGTCTAATTAGTTTGATGGGCTGCTCTTTGACACTGGAGCAGATAGGAAGCATAGTCTCAAGGTGAGGGAAGATTGTCATAAACTAGAACTAAGGGGTGAGTAAAACGGGTGGAATCCCGTGGATGGAATCCTGCTCCGAGGGAGCTGGTGGATGAATAACCCTCGAGATATCTTCCCTCCAGCGATGCAGTTCAGGGCTTTGCATGGCTCTGGTTTGATTGTATTGTTGAGGGGCACAGAAGAGGTGAAAGGAGAGCTCAGTGAGAACTGGTGCTTAGCAGGGAGTATGGCCTTATGTTTTGAGGAGGCTGTGAGTTTTGGTGCTCAGAAATATTTGTCTGCTTTCGCTAAGTCCTCCGGGCTCTCAGTTTGTGTTCTCAACCCTCCTTCATTCTTTGCCAGCATGAAAGAATTCTTAGGGATGTTTATAAAAAAGAGTATTGTAAGGTTTGGGGTGATACAAGCCTGTGTTCAGATGCTGGTTCCCCACTAAGCTGTGAGCAGCTGGTGAGTCACTGAGCCTGTCTCCTCCTCTGTGTCTAGGCTGGAAGTTGTGTCTTATGCACCTTCCTGGCTATGACTTTCCTGATGCCCTCCTTGCTATACCCAAGGTGAATGTTTCAGGGAGAGTTGCCAGGGTGCCCAGTAAAATTTAAATTTCAGTTCAAAAATGGATGTATTTAGTATAAATATGCTCCAATTATTGCATTGGATGTACTTATAGTAAGAGAAATCATTGTTAGTCTAAAATCCAGATTTAACTGTGCTTCCTGTATTTTAAAATAAACTTTGTTTTAAATTCATTTTAGATTTTATGGAAAGATTATGAAGACAGTACAGAAAGTTACCAAATACCTGCATGCAGTTTCACCTATTATTATCTTACATTAGCACGATGTATTATTCTTAACTTAAGTTCATACTTTATTAGATTTTCTTAGTTTCCACTAATATATTTTTCTGTTTCAGAATCCCATCCAGCGTTCCCATGTCACATTTAGTTGTCCTGCCTTCTTAGGCTCCTCGTGGCTGTGCCAGTCTCAGATTTTCCTTGCTTTTGATGACCTTGGCAGTTTTGAGGATTACTAGTCAACTGTTTTGTAGTTTGTCCTTTAATTTGAGTCCATCTGATATTTTCTCACAAAGTGGGGTAATGTGTTTTGGGGTAGAAGACCACAGGAACAAAGTGCTAATTTTGTTCCAAATTTTTAAGGGTGTGCATATTACCCACATTACTTATCACTTTGAGTGTAGACCCTGATCAACACAATGTCCACTAGATTTGGCACCCTGTATGTTTATTTACCAAGTCTGGTAACTCTCTTCCAAGTGCTCCATTCCTTTATGACCAGGCCCGTGCTTACTGCTTCAGATCTTTACTGCTCTGTACACAGTGAACTTCTGGCAATGCCCCTAGTGAACTCTGCCTCTTTTATTGTGAAGCCTTTGCAAATGCTCCTTTTCCTGCCTGGAGTGCCGTACTCCCCTAGTCCCTGCCTCCTCTTTCCTTTCCCCTGGTTAACTTGCTTGGCAGTTGTGCTTCCATGTTCCTCTGTTGCCTCACTCCCAGAAGACTTTTTGTACCCTCACCATGCAGACCAGGGTAGGTCCTGGTATTCTGCTCTGGTCCCATGCTCTGCTGGAACTTGCATACCATGATTATGAATTTAATTTTCTGTCTCCTTAATCCCAATGCATCTCTGACATCTTACACATTGCCTGTTGGAACTCAATTAATAAGTAAATGGTTGTATCGGAAAATCAGAATAAAACATGTAGCCTAGTGCCTGCCTTGTAAAGAGAAGGTGCTTAGTAAGTGCTTGTCTTTCTCAATGTAGAAAAAGTATTTTAAAAGAAAGAAAGAAAGCAAAAGTATTCTTCCCTCAATCCCCCCACCCTTTTTTTGTGTAGGGTCTCACTATGAAGTCCAGACTTGTAGTGATCCTCCTGATTTCTGCCTCCCTAATGCTGGGATTACAGGTGTGTGCCACCACGCCCACACTCCATTGCAGGCTCAGCACACCCAAGGGCAGTGCCAGGGATTGAACCAAGGCCCCTGTGCTTACCTGAGCAAGTGCTTAGTCCCCTGAGCTATACTGCTAGCCCTCCTTTGATCCCTTTAACTATCTTAAATTTTTGCTTACCTGACATGCTCACTGCCTGCCCCTACCTAGAGATGAAGTTCTGGAGCAAGAGTCTCCTAGAATTTCGTGACAGACATGATTATGTATGTCAAAGTACCAAGGAGGCCACTTAATGACAGAGATGCTGGACTAAGTAGGCTACTCACAGTCAATTTAAAAATCAAAAAGTCATCCTTCTCCCAATGGAAAAACTCCAAATTACACCTCTTGGCCCAAATTTCTGAAACCAGGTCCCTGAACTGTTACTATTTGGTGAAAAAGACCATCTCACTCTCTCTGTGGCTCACCTGTAACACACATCTAAGTCATGTTTATACCTGTTGTTGTGTGTTCTTGATGACAAGTGGACCTCTTCAGCCACACGTCCAGCATGGTGGTGGCTCTATCCCTTAGATCAAAGTTCAGAAATGAAATGGTCCCAGAAATGTCTGATGAATTTAGGAGTAATTATAATAACTACAGTCAGAATGTCTACTATCCACTTAGTACCAGGTGTTTTACCTACCTCACTTTTCATCCTGGCAATAACCTCCAAGTTTGGAATTATTACTGCCATCTTACAAAAATTCAGCCTTGTACATCCTTTGCATTGTCTGAGCCTTATACTTCATTTCTTTTTCCTGTCTTCACCTGAATCAGCCACATCAATTTTTGCTTGACTCCAGGGATGCTATCCCCTCAGTATGTTGAATCATACCTTAGAAACTTTAAGTCTTCTCTCTCTTTGCCTCAGGTCTCACCTTTCCCTTACATTTCTGGCTGAGTTGCCTCATGGAGCTTACACTGGCTTGCTCTCTACCTACCTCCCTCACCTCAGATCTGCAATGGTGCCTGGCTATGCAAGGCATATGTGCAGAATGCCCTTCTGTCTTGTGTGAGACTACAGAGGATAGTCCTGCCTTTCCAGTTTAGCTTACCCATCTGTATTGCAGAATCCTGTAATTAAAACTTCTCTTAAAGCATAATTTTACTGAGTTATCACATGCATACAATGAAGTGCCATTGCTTCAAATTTTCAGTTTGCTATGTTTTGACAAATGTATTAATCAAGAAGTAGCTACCATCACAAGAAGCAGTTGATACTTAAATTCTTATTTTTATTTTTTCTTCTCTTTTTAGCTGCATTTTTTTTCAATGTATTTGATACAAGGTTTTACTATGCAGCTTGGGCTTGTAGTGATACTCCTGTTTTAGCCTCCCCAGTGTTGGGATCATAGGTGTTCAGCACCACGCCTGGACTCAGTGGCCCAACAGTGCACCTGGGGTGGCACTGGGGTGACATGTAGTGCCTGCAATTGAACCCAGGTCCCTGTACTTTCCTAAGCAGATGCTTAGTCTGCTGAGCTATCTCTGCAGCCCTCCTTTTCAATTTCTTTTTTTTTTTTTTTTTAAATGTATTTAGTACAGGGTCTACAGGGTCTCACTATACAGATCAGACCCATAGTGACCCTCCTGTTTTCAGCCTCCTAAGCACTAGGATTACAGGTACACACCACCATGCCCACTCTCAATTGCTGTCTCAGCAAGACCCTGGGGTGGGGTCGGCACAGCACGCCTGGGATCGAACCCTGGTCCCTGTGTCTGCTTTAGTCCACTGAGCCATTTGGCCAGCCCAATTTCTTATAACTTTTAAAACCAATTTTGCATGCTTATATCTGGCAATCTGAACAACTAATTTGAAGACAACATTATGCAATATAACAACCATTGTTGAATTCTTGTTATTTTGT
>PVKN010042804.1:0-10337 GCA_004027915.1 Capromys pilorides | reverse complement strand
CAGTAGAATAAGCACTTGCCTGGCAAGCACAGGGTCCTGAGTTCAATCCCCTGTACCGCAAAAAAAAAAAAAAAAAAGGAAATTTTGTACCAATCAAAACAAGTGACAGAAAAGAGAACAGTGATTTCTCCAGCCAGGGCTGTAGGTAAACATTCTGCTTGTGAAACATCCGTTATTGAACCCTCTCTTGCTGTTGCTTACCTGGATGGCCCTGGCAGGCAGAAGCCCAGGACATTGCATGACTTCCTCCGTCATTGCTGGCTCTGCCTTTTACTAGTACATGGAAGCCTTGTAGGGCTGAAGGTCACAGAGGTAGTTAATGAAATGTTTGAATGAACAAATACTGTATGTTTGACACCATTTGTCTCACAAGATCCTCAGGACAATTCTGAGTGATAAGAGTCCCTGTACTTTTTTGTTGTTTTTATCTTGTGTTTTTTTTTTTTTAGATGAGGACACCAATGTGCAGAAAGGTTTAATATAGTAAGCGAATTGAGAAGCTGGCTGGAGCTCAGAACTATATTTATTGACTCACCATAAGGTAGTTTTGAGGCAAGCGAATCCACTGTCAGTCTGCTAATCTCTTATGGTTAAAAAATGCTCCTTAGGCTGGGCTTAGTGGCAAATACCTATAATCCTAGCACTTGGGAGGCTGAGGCAGGAGAATGACTGTGAGTTCATGTGCTGCCTGGACTACATAGTATGTCCAAGGCCAGCCTGAGCTACATAGCAAGACCCTGTCTCAGAAAACCACAGGAAAGAAAAGGTCCTTAGAGTAATATCTACTGTATGTATGACAGTTCAGAGCCGATTAGGCTCTTGCCATGCTAGGAGCACAGGAATGGAGAATACGGCGTGAATCAGGCTGTCTGTGTTTGTATCCCAGCTCTGCCACTGCCAGCTGTGTGATTTTGGCTAAGACACCTACTCTCTGGATTTCTATTTCCTTGTCTATACTGTAGCATGAGTCAGACAGCTTATATCTCTAAATGATTATGAAGATTAAGTGAGATAATATATATAAGGTATGCAGCAAATGCTTAACATGTTAGAATCAGTGACCTTTGCTGCTACAGAATTGTCACCATCCAGGAGTCTGTAGACCTGTGAGAAGAGAGTAAATCAGCCGTTAGAATACAACTTGGCAGCCAGTAGTAGTAGAGGGATACACTGATTTTTAGCAGGGACCCAGGATGGAGCCACTGCCTTCATTTATAAGCTTTCTTTTGGCAGATACATACTGAATACATACTGTGTGCCAGTTGGACCCACTGAAGCATGGTGACACCCCCTTCCCTCCTCTCACTTTTCTCTTTCCTTTCTTAGGGGAATTTGAGCTTAAATGTTAATTGCCACCTGAACAAAGATTTTCTGGAGTCATTTTCACCTAAAACTCCAAGTTGCTAAATAGTATAGCCATACTCCATTCACAATTTATTGTGCATGGCCTTGTGCTATCCCTCAACTGTTATTTTAATCTTATCTCATTTTACCTAATTTCTCTTGTCTCTTCTACATGAGAACTTTATGGTTCTTGAGAATATACCAGCAGCTCGCCAAGGGAACAGGTGGTGACCGTTTTGTTCCCCACATTGCCCAGATGGTGTCCGTGCCTTCTCATGATCTGGTTCCGTGGGGATTTGTTGATAAGATTTTGCTTTGATTTAGTTTTCCAACCTACTGCCATATTCAGATTCGATTACTGACACTGAGATGTTTTTTTTTGCAGAGTTTCACCGTCTAGGTCATTGGCTGTGTTGAAACAAGTCTCATTTTCTGTAACCCCAACTGCTTTCTAAGTAGTGAAGATGGTTGTGCAGAACCTTTTTCTTGCCCACTGTGTGTGATATAGAGTGAATTTTAGCATAGTTTTGCTTGTTTAATTGCTTAAAAACATTTAATTTAGAACAAGACACAATTAAAAAGCAGTTATTGCCTTTGTGTACTTAAGAACCAAATAAACCTTTCTTTGAAGTAGATATATGGTAAGTTTTATGTTTTCCCTCTTGAGTTTGGGGAGTTTTGATGGGAAGTGGACTTTTTTAAATTAAAAAGTATATATTGTTGATTTTTTTTTTTAAGTTTATTTTATTTTCTTAAACCACATTTATTTGTATTATGGCCGGCTCAGCCTTCCCTGGGGGGTGGGGGGTGGTGCAGCATGTGGTGCCTGGGATCGAGCTGCGGTCCCGGCAGTGGCCTAAACTTCCCGACACACGCGCTTTAGACAGCTGAACCATCTCACCAGCCCTATATTGTTGATTTGAAGCAAAATTGATTCTCTCTCTCTATATATAATATATATATATTTTTCTTTTTTCTGGTACTGAGGATTGAACTCAGGACCCTGTGCTCTCTAGGCAGGTGTTTAGTTTACTGAGTTGTCTCCCCAGCCCCCAATTCCCTACTTCTAGACTGAGAAAATAGTATTAATTTTGCTTTGACTCTGTTTGAAGGGACCACTGGAGTTGGTATGTACATTCAACTATGATAACCATGCTTTTTAAATATAGCACATTAATTTCACATTAGAACTGACTAAGCTGATTGAAAGGTTGGTTCAGAAGAAAGCAGCGTGGCTTCAGGCATCTCTCTAAGTGATTGAGAATGAAGTGGAGGCCAACTCTCTCTTCAGAGGACCCTCAGTAGACCTCTACATTTATTTAATCACCTTTTGTGTGTCTTAATGCCTTCCTTTGTCCTTGGTGTGTGGCAGATAGCAGCCTTGCTGTGAATAAGGCAGTATGTCGGAGACATCTTCAAGTAGTGTTGGATAATGTACACATCTCTTGGAATGGTATTTGGGAGTCAGTCACTGGCTAGCAAAATTTGATCAAAAAGAATTCCAGGAGAGTTGAATTAGTATGAGGCTGTATGAGGAAGTATTTGCTGTTACTAATACTTTCAGAGCATTATTTTGTCTCATGTCATATGGGGTATGTCTGCCTCCCTCCTTCTTTGGCTATTAAAACTAGGAATAGAGACAAAATTCTTTTTATATTGGCTGTCCTTAGTTGGATTGCAGAATGAATAATCAATTGGACAAAGTTTCTTTTTGCTAAAGAAAAAGACTGCATTCATAATATAGTGATAGGACCTATGCTTTCAGTTTAGGTTTTTAAAGTTGGTGGATTAGATTTATTTAAGTGGGGAACGAAGGTTAAGTTGGTAGTTTGTTAGAAACTACTGGTTCCAGGTGAGAGCCTAGATTCTTAGTTGGAATTTGTAGGCATCCTTCTGTGGAACCTTTTTGGATTTTTTTCTTTTCTTTTTTTGTGTTTAGTACAGGGTCTACAGGGCCTCCCTACGAAGATCAGACTTGTAGTGATCCTCCTGTTTACAGACTCCCAAGTATCTGTGATTATAGGCACGTGCCAGTATGCTCAGTCTCAGTTTCAGCACGCCCCAGGGGGGTGCTGGCATGTCATGTCAGGGATGGAACCCCTGTCCCTGTGTCTGCCCAAGCAGGTGTTTTAGTCCACTGAGCTATCTGGCTGGCTCCCCCTTTTTTCCTTATCGATACAGGATCTTGTTACATGGCCCAGACTGGTAATGATCCTCCTGTCTCAGCCTCAGTGCTGGGATTACAGGTATACACCACCACGCTCAGCTTCGGGCTGGCACAGCACACCTTGGGTTTTGGGGCTAGCACAACATGCCAAACCTGAGATTGAACCAAGGTTCTTGTGCTTGCCATGCAGGTGCTTCGACCACTGAGCTATTTACCCAGCCTCCTTTTTAGATTTTTGAAAATTTTACAAAGCTCTGAAAACCCCTTCTAGTCTTAAATCTCTGTTGTCACCTTTAGCACGCTTGTTCCATGAGAGTGCACTACAGCATGGAGCCAGCAGCTTTTGAACCCTGAACCTTTCCTAGAGGCATCATGTTAGGCTAGTTTACCACCTCTACTGTGGGTTCTTCCATTGAGACCAAACTTGTCCTTGTAGGTAAGAATGGTTGTGTAACTCAGGTCTCTGTGCTTATGTTCCTAGAAATGTCATTCAGTGAAGAGAAGAAAGCTCCTTGGTTTTTGACTTGCCTGGGCTGCATTTAGCGGAAAGGAGTTGTCTTGCATTAACATAAGACGTGTAATATAGTTAAAGTGTATAAGTAATAAAAACTTTTTATTTATATGTTAGCTTACTAAATTATATAATAATACAATAAGACCAATTGTTTATTTTTATTACTATATGTTTGCAATACATGATTGCATTCATTATGGGAAGTTGATACATGTACATGATACTTCTTAATTCTTATTGTCTTATCTTTCTTCTCTCTTCCTCCTTCCTACCATCTCTTGATCTCTTTACCTTTTAATGAGCCCAAGTTTAATGACTAAATAAGAAAATGTTCATGTCTACTTAATATTAAATGCATGCTTTCATAGGCACACACATGAGATAGGTTGAAATATTGTTAGCAGGATTCACCATGTTTTGGTTGCCAGTTTGCACAAGCCCACATGACGTGTGATGCACGTGGGTTTCAATTTGACTGTACGTGGCAGGTATAGGAGATTAAGTTAGCACTGCCCTGTGGCCTCCCCTACACAGTATCCATTCCGTTGTTGTCTGTGCAGTCTGAGGTTCAGCACTGTGTAAGTGAATCACGGAAAAAAACTGCTATCACATAAAGTAATGTTAAAGTATATGATTTGAGGCTGGATTTATAGGTGTCTAGAGCTCTTTGTGGTATGCATGGCCTCCTGGTTGGAAACAACTGAGTTCATGTGCTTTTTTGATGAAATCTTGTTTGTGTTGGGAGCCTCAATATGTCCATTGGATTTTTACACTTGATCTTAAAATAAAGGCCGAGAAGCGATCCATTAGATTTTTAGATCTAAAAGAAAAGAGGGGGGTGGCTAGGGAGATACCTCAACAGTCTAAGCACCTACCTGGCAAGTGCAGGGACCCAGGTTTGATCTTGAGCATTGCATACCGTGCTGGCCCCAGAACCTTGGGTGTGCTGGCCCTTGGAACTGGGGGTGGTGGTGGACACCTGTAATCTCAGTGCTGGGGAGGCTGAGACAGGAGGATCACTACAAGTCTGAGCTACATGGAGAGACTCTGTACCAAATAAATAAATAAATAAATAAATAAATAAATAAATAATTTTTTAAAATTAAAAAAAGCTCAGCTGGGAGTCCACCCCAAGATTGTTCTTTGATTTCTAGGCATTCTCATGGCCCAAATCATGTGGTACTCAACCCATTATGTTTTATACTGTCACCATTTCAGGAACACATCCTGTCTTTCCCACTGGCCCAAAAGCCCAACCCTAACATATACAGAAGAGGAAACTAGCAGTGATTCTATAAGCACAACTCAGAAAACATCAGGCCACACATCCTACTCTAGGAAATAGATGGCATTAGGGATGAAACAGGACAAAGGAAGGCCAGACACACCAGAAATATACGAAGCTTTTCTGCAAGCTCTTGTGCGTTCATGCCCCAAAATACATTAGCAGGATGGACCATAATGAAAAGGTACAGTGCTGCCTATTTGCACAAGGAAAAAAAATATTAAGTTGCTTTCCTTTAAAAAAAACATTTGTTACGTAGTCTCGCTATACAGCTCAGACTGGTAGTGATCCTTCTGTCTCAACCTCCCCAGTGCTGGGATTATAGGCATGCACCACCATGCCCAGTTTTGCTGGCCAGCATGGTGCACAGTGCTAGGGATTGAACCCAGGTCCTTGTACTTGCCAGGCAGGCACTTAACCACTGAGCTATCTCCCCAGCCCTGTAGTTGCATTCTTAAGGGAAATGTTTGTTTGGACTTACTCTGGCTGGCTATTGCTGTGGGAAAGGTGTTATTATACTGAGACCCAGGCTGAGTTGGCATCTTGCTTTTCCTAGCTTTGTAGACCAGGAACCTACTGGGTATGGATTGTGCTTATAGCATAGTTGGGGAAAGGGAGAGGCTGTTTGAGGCATGTTGGAACCAGGAGTTATAACTGATGTGCTTTCTGGTCTGCTTTTTAAGTAGGAGTTGAGAGCTATCTTCTCTGACCCTCAGTCCCTACATCTGTAAACTGGGGAATCTCCCTGGTAAGATTCCTGGAGGGATTGAGGTGATCTACAGCTGAATCAGGTATTTGCAGTTGGGAACAGGAATGGGAAAACGCACTCTAATAGGGGAATCAGAAACAAAGAACTTCAGCGGGTCAGGGATGGATGCTTTTGAATTTCAAAGAAGAGTGTTTGACTTTTATCATAGAGACTAGTGGGTCCCCCAGCCAGAATCAGATGACATCTTTATGCATAGCTGGATTTTTGATGACAAAACCTCTCTTCTGCCCCATGTTCTCCATTGCAGTTTGCAATTACAGTCATTGCACAGCAGCAAGGGAACTCATTTGAGGGCTGTTCCCCAGCAATTAGTCCTCCCATAGAAACAGCCTGGAATGTTAAGGGAGTAAGTGATGTTCTAGTGGCAGCCATGAATTTACTTTATTAAAGATAAATAAATTACATGCCAACTTTGGCATTTAACCGTTATTAGTAACAAATTGCTCTCTACCCATACTCTTGACCATGACCCCTTAGGGAAAATTGCTGTTGTGGCGTTTGACCTCGGCTAGCACTTTTTTGTTTGTTTGTTTTGAGCTTCTTAAAAAAAGATCTCATGAATGTGTAGAACCTTCTGGGGAGCAATTTTTCAGCTTCTTGTCAAGTTCTGCCCACCACCCTTCAGATTGGGCTTCGTCTGTTGACTGTTCTGGGCTCTAGCAGAGGGATTGTGAGTGTGCCTCATCCTGAGCCAGGTCCACTAGGATTAGGCAATAGAGTGATAGGCTGGTCTGGACATTTTTCTAGTTATTGACAGGCCTTACTGTGGCTTTTCCCAAATGAATGGGGAATATATTTTTTTTTTTAAATTTAGCCTGTGAGCCAAATGAACCACACTGGGATAAACTCTGTTTACAAATTATGTAAGAGAAGGGCCTGGCCATTAAATTCTTCTGAGCCAGAATTCCTACCCCTTTTCAAAGTTGTGATGAAACTAAACAAACACTTTCCACAGGAACTAACTTCTGCCGGAGAAACGGGAGCAGATGCTCCTGGGAGGCCTTCAGCAACTTTGGAATGTTTAAAGTAGAAATATGTAACCAAGGTGAAGTTGTTCCAGAAACATTGCTTGCTGTAGCCAGAACCAAAGCACATGTCAGCTTTTTTATTTGGGGCAAGAGGTACAGAATAAACTCGGCCATCACTTGCAGAATTTCCTTTAGAATGTTTAATTTTGGGTTTTTAATCTGATACTGCATCACATAGTATCCACCCGTTGTGACCTTTATTCCTTTCTTGCTTAACTTTTTAAAAAGTCTTGATTCCTATCTCTTATCTTAGCTTGCTGGATTACATTTGGTGGTCAGGAGCCCTACTCTAAACAGAAGCATTCAATGATTGCTTCTCTGTCCCTTGGAGTAATGTCAGCTGCAGCGTAGAAGGAAGGCTGAGGCTCACCTTGTCTTTGTATTGTCTCAGTAAGACTGGGAGACTTGTTGCCTCTCCATTCTTTTTGGGATAGACAAAGAATTGATGCTCAAGGATATAGTTTTCTAGCTCTTGCTAATGTGATTCTACTGAGTGAGTTGACTTATTTTGGCCTGGGAATGAATTTTTAAGATTGTTGGGCATACCAGAGTCCTATGGCAGATATCTGAAGTAAGTTTTTCTTAAGGTGTCATCATGACTGATTACTGCAGTTGCCTCTTGGAGACTTAATATACTATGTGGTAGTGGATTAGTGGCACTAAAAATTCCTACTAAAGAGAAATCTACTTTATGTAACCTGCATTTTCCAAATACACTTGATCATAGAACTTTTTCCAAAAGAACCTAAAATACTGGAGGAGATTCTGCTCCAGGTACCCAGTTTTAGGTTGGTTTAGGGTTTGTTCAGTTGGTGTCTCTTGGGATTATAAGGTAGGACAAGACCATGTTAACTTGTGGTTTAAGTACTGTGGGGCATAGTCATTTTTAGAATGACCTGATTGTCTTTCAACTGCAATAATAATAGAATGTTCTATTTCTGCTTAGCAAATTTGTAGTTATCTCTGTAATTGAATGATGTGGTATAGTGTATTATGAAAGAACCAAGGAATTGCCTTTCGTGGAGGAACTTAATTTTTGCTGGTATGATAAGAGTCACAAAACAGTCTAACAAGTAATACTGTCCAAGGGTATATGAAATAATCCCAATGCAAGCCCAAGTGGCCTGTCTTGTGACATTTTTTGGGTTGGGGCTGGCAGAAAGAAGGAGGTAGCCTTGAATTACTGAGGTATATGTCAAGTTGGGTGAAGCACGTGGTGACCTTCTGGAAGATGCTCTTACTCTAGTTGATCTGCAGACCTCATTCTGCTGGGTTAATGTTATAGATTTGGGATGGCCATGTTACCCAACTCTTAAATCTTAGGCTGTGAGTTTGAATGTTTAGTTTTGGGAGCCTGTTGCCTTGGATGTGACTTGAATGGCATTTTGCAGGCTTGTCTACCTCGATTAATGTGTGAAAGATGACTGTAATTGCCATTATCAGTGGTGGGGAGCCTGTGGCATGTGTGCCACAGCAGGATGTTTGTTAATAATGAAAGCTCTAAAAGGTTATCCATCACTATTACATATCATGAGCTGGACTGAGAGGCTATTCTCCCTTTGAAGTGCTAAAAGGAAATTCTGAGATGAATGGCTTAAATTCTCCACCTCAGTGTCATTTCGTAGAGGATTGGCCTAGGGCTTTTTTTTTTTTTTAACTTTTAAAATTAAGGTTGGTCTACCTGGTGGATATCTTTAGTAGTTGACTTCCCTCATTCTGAAACATCCAGCCTTTTTGCTCCAGAAGCTTTTGGTAAGGCTTAGGTTCTATTCTTGGCATTAACGGTGGGGTTCAGTTTCTTTTCATTGATCCACATCCCCATTGAGGAGGCATTCCATTTTGTGAAGTGCTGATTATCAGAAGGTTCTTCATTACACTGAATCAGACTTATTTTTTTTTTTTAGCCAGGGATCAAACTTGGGACTTTGTGCTTGCCAGGCAGATGCTTAAGCCACTGAGCTATTTCCCCAGCCCCAGAATCAGACTTTTGCTCCTTGATTCCTTGCCGTCTTCTAATGTACATGGTGTGATTTTTAAAAAGCAGTAAATGCTTGAATTTTTTTAAAAAAAATATTACAGTAGAAGGCACATGGGGCTGGGGAGATAGCTCTCTGGCACAAATGTCTGCCTAGCAAGTGCAAGGTTGTGAGTTTGAATTGATTCAAAGATTTACCTTTCATGGTCATTTTGACTTGAAGAAAGAGGTAAAAGTAGCATGATGCTAGATCTGATGAGTACAGTAGATGAGGACACACTGTAATGGTTTTATTTGTCAGAAGTTGCCGTAAATGAAAACAATGAACTGTTTTACAAAGTAGAAATAGTGACTTGATAAGTGTGTTTTAAGTATAAAAGTAAACTGCTTGAGAAAGTGACAAAAATGATGGGATAAGAATTTTTTTTTTTAAGTGTTTGAAGTGAGGGGGAGTATTTATGTCCGACTGTAATTTTTTTTAAATTTTATTTTATTTATTTGTTTGCTTGTTTGTTTGTTTCTTTATTTACTCATTTTATGGCTGGCTCAGACTGCCCTGGTGGTGGGGCTGGTGCAGCATGTGGTGCCAGGGATTGAACTGCAGTCCCTGCAGTTGCCTGAGCTTTCCTAAGCAGGCGCTTTAGACCACTGAATCATCTCACCGGCCCTGTAATTTTTTATTTATTTATTATTATTATTTTTGTGTGGTACCAGGGATTGAACTCAGGACCCTACACTTGCCAGGCAAGCACTTATTCTATTGAGCTATCTCCCCGGCCCATCTGACTGTAATTTTTAAAAAGTTAAATAGTCACTGCATTTTTTGATCATACCTTGTATGAGTGTCCTGGGGCTGCCATAATAAGTTACCACAGAGTAGGAGGCTTGAACAACAGAAATTTGTTTTCTCATAGTCCTGAAGTCTAGAAGTCTGGGATCAAGGTGACTATAGGCTTGATTTCTTCTGAGCTTTCTCATCTTCGCTTATAAGATGGTATTCTATCTCTGTGTTTTCACATAGTCTTCCTTTTCTGTGTCCAGATTTCCTCTTACAAAGATAGTAGTCACATTGGATCCAGACCTGTTTTTAACCTGATCACTTCTTTAAAGGTATCATTTCCAAATAGTCACATTCTCAACTTCTGCAGATAAGACCTCAACATAAGAATTTTTATTCATTTAAAAATTTTTTTAGTACTGTACTTTTTTGCAACACGCAATGACCTCTTTTGTTGTGGATATTTGGTACATGTAG
>PVKN010042803.1:0-10342 GCA_004027915.1 Capromys pilorides | reverse complement strand
CTTACGTAGAATTAGATCATGCATAGGTTATCTTAGGATTAAAAGAATCACTGCAAGATCAATGAAGATTTTCTGAGTAGACTGCATCGCCAAGGTCCAAATAACAGAAGAAAAGTGAATGGATCTTCCAAGCGCAGAGCACCTCACCCAACTGATTTTCACCCCAGAACACTACAGATGGTCAAGTGGGGTAATATGGCAATGATAAGCAGAAAGTTACCTGCCCTAGATACCCCCTAATGAAGCAATAGACCTGCAGGCACAAAATCACTTTGGCAGAGAATATTCTTTTTTATTTTCCTGTAGATTGATGGCTAAACAATCTACTTACAGGTTTCAAATATGCATGTGTGTATCCACGTATGTCTGTGTGCTTATATAACACACATGTTTGAAAGTACATGTGCCTGAGGTAGGAGTGGATATCATTTATTTAGGAACTAATTCATTCTCTTTTCTCTCCAGTGCTTCTCTGTGTCCACATTGTTTGAGAAGGGGAAAAGGAGGAAGGGGAAAATAAGAAGAAAATGATCAAGAGTGAAAGGAGCTGGGGAGGTAGTTTAGGAGATGATTCAGAGGTCCATAGCTCAGAGGCATATGCATGTACCTGGCATGCATTAGGTCAACATGCTGTGCCAGCTGCTGGATCCCAGCTCTGCTGGTGTAGTGGTGCATGCGTATAATCCCAGCACTTAGCAGAATGAGACAGGAGGATCCTGAATGTGAGCTCAAGATCAGCATGGGGGCTACAAACATGAGCACAAGGCCAGCCTAAACTAAAAAAAAAAAAAAAGAAAAGAAACAAAACAAAAAGAAAAGAGGCAGGTGCAGGGGCCAGGGATTCGATTCTCCAGCCTGCCATGCTAGCCTCACCCCTGGGGTGCACTGAGATGGCAATTGAGACTGGACATGGTGGTGTGTGCCTGCAATCCCAGGTCTTGGGAGGCTGTAAAAAGGTGGACCACTGTGAGTCCAATCTAGCAATAAGACCCTGAACACCCTGTGTGGATCCTTTCCTAAAATACAAAGAGAGATGGCTGTTAGAGGAAGATTTAGGAAGAGAAAAGGGGGTGCTTTTGAGAATCCTAGGTTTCCCTTTCCCTCCCCATAAGTCCTTTCTCAAATTCCTGCTGCCTGAGCCTCAACCAGGTCTCTCCCACCTGTTTCCTAAGCCTTTTTGTTTCCTGAAGCTTTTGTCTCATATCTCTAAATATGGTACCTGGAACCCTGGTTAGAATCAGAAACTTTAAAATATTTCCTGTTCCCATCATTATAATTATTTCAGGAGGCTAATGTTTGAAAAAAGAAAGAAAATAAAGAGAGCCTACAAGCAATTTCCAATGCAATCCTAATCTTTCAACCTGTGGGCAGTGAGCATATAACTCCTTAAGGCCCCCGTGAGAGAGACCCCTGCTGCCTCCTAGCTCCGGAGATGGAAAGAAAGATAGCAATGAACAGAATTCAAAACTGCCCACTACTGGGCACCACAGTATGTGTTCCATTCTTCACAAGGTTTTATTTTGAGTGTGTATATTGCTGGGTAAAGAAAGGCCTTTAGGGTACGATATATTTCAAAACACAATTAAAATAAACTCTTGAAGTGAAATGTACAAAGCGTTTGTATTCTGTTACAGCCTTTGGCCTTATCAACTGCAGTGTGTTCCTTCACAAAGTCATTAGTAACTAGCCTCACACAATAGGTACCTGGCATCAGCTGCACAAAAACAAACAGGGCCCCTCAACTTCACAGTAATTTCCTATACCTATTCTTGTTTGCTTGCTGAGCCCTTGAACATTGGAAGTTGCTGAAATACATAAAAGCGTAACAGCTTGTGTCAATATTTGCCTAAGTGAGTGATTTTATTTAGTGAGATGACTGAACCCCTTGAATAAATGCATCTCCTGGTAGGCAGGAAAACAATCCAAGCTGGCAGCAGGAGAAGGTCAGGAGGGGGGGCACTGAAGGAGCAGTCTGGGCAGGGTTGAGGTCCTGAGTCTACAGAGGGCCTATTCTGCAAGTAAAAGGGCTCTGGAGGCGGCAGCAGCAGCAGCAGCAGCAGGGGAAACGCTCTCCTGGGCTATGCCTCACCTCACAGTCACCTGAAGGATTTGCCCAAATGCTGGCACAGCTGCTCATTCACTAAGTCTAGAATGGGTCGGGGAGTTCCCATTTCTAACAAGTTCCCCTGCAGTCCCAAAGCTGGTAGCTCTGGGATCACAGGTGAATAGCTGCTCTAGGGCAGGGAATACAACATCTCAAAAGAATGTAACAAGACATACACTTGTAATTTGGCATTGTCTAGTAACTGTTAAAAAAAAAAAAAGAAAAAAAAAACCTATGAAATTAAGTGTAATAGTACACTCCATGGCAGATAGTTTCCAGGAACCCTGCGCAAATACAAAATCACAGAACACTTACATCCCTTATATAAAATGGTATAGTATTTGTGTATAACCTAATCACGTACTTCATATATTTCAGATCATCTTTAGATTGCTTAGATGCAAGGTAAGCAGTCACTGTACTATGTTGGTTAGAGCAAGGACAAGGATGGAAATTTGTGCATGCCCGGTACAGATGCAAAAGACTTTGCTAATATTTTTTGTGATACATGGTTGGCTGACCCCATAAATGTGAAATTCATTGACATAGAGGGCTGACTAGATAGTCAACAAGCTATTATTTTCAGATAGAATCAATGGACAAATTGTTGAGACATTTTATGTTTTTGTCAATGTCTTTCAATTCCAGTACAGCTCAGTGGAGATTTGCCACATTTTGGATGCCCAGGTGCCTTCTGTGGTTTACAGCTGTAACACTGCATGACCATCAGGGCCAAGAATTCCTGGTTCTCCTTGAAGATCCTGCAGAGTATGTCTAGCTATGGGAGTATGGGAATAGCACCTCGCTCAAAGACTGCCCTGGTGGTGGGCCCAGCTGAGCTCAGTGGGGAGGAATTTGGGAATTAACTCAGATGTGAGAGGCGAGGTGGCCACACACATGTACATAAGGCCCATTGCGCATGTTGATGAGAAAGAAAGATCCAGAGACATGGAGTCACTGCCCTGAGTCCAGCCTCCGGAACGCACTTTCACTGGAGCCTTCAGGGTTTGCTTGCAGCTGCGCTCACAGTGTCTCACTGTCCTGGAGACGCTTAGGTCTCTGGAGTTGGAGCTATGTCCGAGCTGCGCTCACACAAGGAGATGCCTTAGTCTGCTGGCAATACCGCCCTCTTGGCTTTTCTCTTTTTACAAGCGGCTTGGGCCAGCCTGGAAGTAGTGATCATAAAGAGAATGATTACTTTTATTCCGGCTGCAATGAAAGGAAGGCTCTGTGCGGAGTAAGTTTATACTTGGAAATCAATACCAGCATTGGAAAGAATCCCCTTTTGCCCATAGAAAGCACTGCCCACAGGGTCAATAGCTGGAATTAACCTGGATCCTGTTTTATTATTATTATTTTTAATAAAGCTGCTCTATGATAGAGTGCAATGTGAGCTCCCAGGCTCAGCTGCACCAGCTGGAAGGCTGAGAACAAATGGTGCCATCAGAGAGGTTTCTTCCACCCCAGGGGTTGCTGCTCACCACCCACTGCTCTCGCCTCCCAAGTTCCTCAGCTGGAGAAAGGATTGCAAAACTAAGCCTTTGTGAACACAAATAGATAGCAACAGAAAGAAGCATATGAGGGCCAGCCAGACAGTGCAGTGGATTAAAGCACCTGCTTAGGCAGATGCAGGGACCAGGGGCTGGATCCCTGGCCTACTGTGCTGGCCCTGCCCTGGAGCACGCTGAGACAGCAACTGAGACTGGGCATAGTGGTGCACACCTGGGAGGCTAAAAACAAGAGAATCACTATGAGTCTGATTCACGTAGTGAGACCCTGTAGACTACTAAACACATAAAAAAAGAGAAAGAAGTATGTACTTATTGCTCTGATTTTATTGGCTATTTAATTTATAATGTACAATAATAAAAATAAAAATTGGCATTTTTAGGTATGTTCTAAATGTTTGCTCAGTAGTGAAACTTATGCCTGATGTTTTATACAGGGTACAGTGAGCACAGGGAAAAGCATATAATTCAGCTCCCCTGGCTCTTCCATCTAATCAGAACTCAGCATTTCATAGGGTAATAATGTTGGGAAAAGTCACGATACTCAGAGTGGAGCACTGGCCAACTCCAATCAGTGCTCTGCAGCTGTGAAGCAGACAAGGTGCTCACCAGCACAGGTCCAATCTCTGCGATGGGGTGGTTGCCATCTATCTCTATAGACCTCTCTAGTTTGGGAGACCTTGCCATGTGTGGCTGGGCTATGCTTACTGATCCCATTCACCAGCAGTCCCTCACTCCACACCATCTTGTCTAGGTAGGAATCGTACCATGTGTGTATCTCATCTCATGAGCCTGGAAATATGGCTTTCACAGGAAAGCCTGGGAGGAGGTCTACTGTCTCCCAGCAGTATTCCAGATTTACTCTGCTTCCACAGAGGAACAGTTCACAGGGGCCATATATTCCACAAGTCTGCCAGAAAGCTCAGCTGACAAGAGCCCTGTTGAGATGCTGTTTGGTCCCCTGGGAGCTCTGCTGTTTGTGTGCACCTTTACTCATTTTTCATCTGAAGAAGAAGAGGGAAAGGAAACTTCAGTGCTTGAGAGCACAAAATGGATTCTGAGCTTAAAAGGATTTCATACAGAGAAAGCTACAGTTAACAATCCTCACAAGTAAGCTAGCTCTAACATTCTAGAAAGGCAGTTTGAGGAGACTGTAGAGATTGCAGTTCAGTATGGTAACTACTAGCCATGTGTGTCTGCACTACAATAGAAAAGAATTTAAAACAAAATTAAAAATTCAAGTTCACCCTCATACTGGATACTTACATGCCACATGGGGCTAGGGACAATTGTATTAGACAGCACGGATAGAGAATATTTTTATCATTCTGAATAGTCTCATTGAGTAGCACTGGCAAAGTGACTAGGCTACTCCCCATAGTTTGGAGGAAAGGAAACAGAGGCTTATGAAGGTCAAGATCAAGTATGCTGTACCCTTGTCCAATAGATAGTAGCTTGGCTGCAACAAGAAAGGACCCCGTTTGTCTTACTCAGTATGTTGATACCTCAGACCATCTCCTTCTCTGATGACAGTGTCAACTGGCTTTCCATTAACAACACAGCACAAACACAAACAGAAGAAAGCAAGCTCATGACTGAGTTAGCAATGAGGAGCCAAAATCTGGGTGGTCATAAAATTGAACTGTAATAGATGTCTTCTCCATGAGACATGCCCTCAATCAATAGGCAGAGAAGAGACGGGCTTTCCTAACAACCCTCTTCACAAACCTGCAGTTCACAGAGCTGTTTTAGTCATTGTGGAGCTACACCATCTATTTGCCCAGTAAGTGCAACTTTTTATGTTTCTTTGGTTTTGCATATGTATGGCATATGGAATTTTCATTGCTCAACTAACTTTCAGAAAGCTTTCCTTGTACTGCACACACAGGGCACATTTAGAAACATTTGGGTCACAGCAACCAATAAGCAGTAAAGGCCACTATTTGCTTAGATATGAAGGAAAGTGCTTTCTATTGCCTTATAATTCCACATTTGTACTATAACAAAAGTTGTAGGATTAAGCAGGCCATGGTCCTGTTGAATCCTGTACAAGAAGATAGCTGGGAACTTTCTATGAAATTCCTGCCTTCACACAAAAATCTCTCTAGTTATTTTCTCAGTGTCTCTATGCACTGGAAGAATCTTGCATTCAGGCTAAAGAAAATATTGTCATTTTAGGGTAGATGTAGACTTCAGGAAATTCCTAGACCTCCTCAGGATCAAAGAAAGTATACATATTCACCTGTATCCCTATTATTCAACACTATGCATAGATTAGAGTAGAGCCAGACAACATTTAAGGAAGGGAGGAGGGGAGGAAAAGTTATGTCTTTAAATTTCCAGATAGTTGTGAACAGGAGAAGGAACATATATCACAGACAATTTTAGTTATCTGAAGTTAGTCTCTTCTGTATGATTGAAGGGAGTCATACCTGTCAGGCAGACTTCTCTTGCTTTTGACTGCTCTCCACCCTTCCTACTTCACAGAAACTACACACTGTATGCCCTGTTTTAGCCCTAATATTATTCACAAATCACCCATTTATAATGCTGGATGCAAGCTTTATACACTTATGCTTTCTTGGCCCTTAATTTTCTAAGCCTATCTGATGAGGCAGCTCAGTCCATGAGAAATACTGTAAACAAAGATTTATATGCCATTTTGTGCATTATATTTAATAACTGGTCTTTCATGGAATTTATCTGCATAAAGAGTTAGGTAATTTATAAATGGCTCAGCTCTAGTAAACCATGCTTCCTGCTCTCCCTCCTTCACATGAGAAGATTGCGACATACTGAGTCTCATGTGTTCAGAAATCACAAAATATATTTTAGAGTTTCTTCTTTGGAAAAATGAAAACTAATGCTAAGAGGAAACAAATAGGGGCTCATAGCTATGCACTGTATGATGATCAGGTACAAAAGAGCCTGAGCTATGTGATTAAGGAGTGTTCGTGCAGGTTCAATAGCTTGATGGAGGGCTTTCAGTACAATAGCTTTGGGGGCCTGTGATACACATATTAATTTTGTTCCTCATTGCAAAGGCTCAAAAACACTCAACTATTAAGTGATAAAACTAAAATTTACCCAAGTACAAAGCCCTGGCTCTTTCCATTATACTTTAGTTTTCTTCAGGTATTTTATTACTATACCCTTTGGAAGATAAAGTGGAAAGATAGTGATATTTTGCTTAAATCAGTATTTTATAGTTTATAGGCCATGTACCTCCTTTGTAACAGAGATTTATGGATAAGAAAGCAAAGACTCACTGATCTATTTGACATTATTACTATCATTAATTTATAGAAATGACATATATTGTCAAGATGTTATTGTTGGGATTCACGATGTTTTGCAATTTTGTATTTTCCATTAAAATCCAGTTTGCACATTGACTGGCTTCAGAAAGTTCCAAGATCAGGCCTAATTCTGGTTGTAGCTAATGTCTTTGACAGGTCACCTGGGATTAGAAAATACCAACATCTACCCTAGAATCACTTGTGCGGCTTCTTAAGCAGGTAGGAAGAGTATGTCTGGAGTGAAGAAATCTGAGCAGTCAAATTCTGACACTTGAGGAATTAAATATCTCACAGGATCAACATGTGATTATGCTACTAACCACCCACCCTCCTTCCCTGCAATGTCTCATGCGCTTGAATTTCCTTGACTATTGTCAGGAATCCTTGTTTGGATTTTAAATGTCTTCCAAAGGCTAATGTGCAGAGGGTTTGGTCTGCTCTGACAACACTATTTGGAGGTGGCCAAAAGCAGTGAGTGGGACCTATTGGAAGATTGTAAGGTATTGGGGGACTATGGGCATCCGTGGTGGTTCCTCATTCATGTGTTCTCAGTGGCCATGAAGTGGACAGCTTTGCTGATAAATGTCTCCAGCATGATCTCTTCCTCTCCCCCGTCCCAGACACAATAGAGTCATGAGAGTAAGGACTGAACTCTCTGAAGTCATGAGCTAAAGTAAACTTTGCCTTCCTGTCAGTTGTTTAGGGCAAGAATTCGGTGGGAGTGATGGACAAATCTAATGTGTTTCCTGCCTGTGCATCTCTTACATCAGATATTATGAAGGTATTTTGTGACATAATGTCTCAGGACCTACTTAGTTCCCAGTACTGAACCAAGAGTAGACACTAAAGAGTGGTTGGAGCAAATACACAGAGCATCATGGGCTTCTTGTTAGTACGCTATCATTTCCAAGGACAATGAACTGGAGTTGAGAAAAAAAGATAACTGCCACCTATGAGCTAAGTCTGTCTTTTAAGATGATGCTCCTGGCTCAGGGAGTACCAGTTGGAAACCTCCTTTCTTAAGTAGAGAAAGGTAATAAGGAAGTGGTTTTCTCTCAAGTTTCCTTGGGAGGAGCTATTTTCCAGAGATTAATGCCAAATGAAGAACAGGAAGGGGCTGGAGTCTCTTGTGTCCCTCCTGGGACACTGCTACTTCCAAGGAGATACAGAGATAGCAAAGTAAGTGGTGATTGACAGAAGAATGCATTCTGAGAAAGAGTTACTTTCCTGCAATAGTGAGAAAGAAGAGATCATCCTCTGGAGAACTGGATGAAAGTCCAGCACTTTTTCTCCAGTCTTTATACAGGAGATGACATGTCTTCAGTACCAGGGCTTTAGCAGTTTCTAGAAGAAAAATAGCTCAGCAAGGAATGTAGCCATTATACAAATAGTAGGTACACACATGGGCCACATGCCAAATGGTTCAGGAAAGGTTGCATCATTTCCCTCTGATGCAAGGGGAGCAGGAAAGCTGCAGGCAGTAGCTCCATACTACAGCAGCAACCTCACCATCTAGATGTTCTGTAGTCCTGTGTTCCCACTTAACAAAGGAATTTGCTTCTGTATCCAACCAGGAGATTGATCATGCTACTGTTAGCATACCTATTTCACTTGCCTTTGTGATATATCTTACAAAATAGGTACTTGTCAGAATGTTTAGATGAGAAAGGGGGATGTGAGGGTGCTGTTGTACTCACCTTTAACAAATTTTGTAACCACAGTAAACTTCTTCATGACTCAATTTCATACATACATACAATCTGTGAGCAGATATTGCTATACCTATTTATAATTGTTGGAAGTCAGTGATATATGCTGAAGTAAATAAAAATATTAAAATGAGAAAACTTTTCTAGATTATTTTTGTGATATACTATTTGCTACCTCTTTTTTTATTCCAAATATCAAATCTTCAATTACTAGTTCTGATTATGAACAAGTTATTTAGTTTTATATGAACCCACTTATGAACTAATTGTCCTTTTCTTCATTCAGCAAACATTAATTGAAATCTTGCTGTCAGTGTTGCTTCCATATTACAAAAGGGCTACTCCTATCTATGTGATAGAGTAATTCCTTGTTTAAAGTAGATAATTTAGAAAAACTAGCACAGAGGCTGGGTAATAAACTTCTACTGTATATGAATTTAGAAATGAAATGTCCTTGAAAGTGAGGGAGATGAAACTTTTTAGCACCTGATCCAGTGCATATACTGACCAATTCAGTGAATGCTGAAGCTTTGTTAGAGAAGCCTGATCATATTCTGTTGCATTATTACCACAGTCTTTAGAGATACATTTTCTTCTTCAATAATAAAAACAAAGGTATCAGTTTGAAATTGTCTCAATATCAGGTAAAATGAAATTTAAGATCAGCATACATCCATGGGCAAATATTTCCTCAATTCTGCTTTAGAATTGAGAACTTAATATAAACCCTATTTAGACAGAGCCTTCTTATAAGGGCAGGCACTCTTGAAAGATCCACTCTGTGCTCCCTTGGGTGACAGGAGAACTTTTCTGGAAGCTCCCTGGAGCACTCATGAGCAATTGTACCCACCTTGCACCCTGTGCCTGCCTGGCTCAGCAGAACATCCTCTCCTCATTCTCTCCAGGGTCCTCAGTGGCTTGCTCAGGCACACTGTAGATGGTTGTGCTGCTGAGCTGCCTGGAGGAAGAAGTTATGTTCTTTCTTCTCTAGAAACTTAGAGACAAACCAGAATGAAAATTTGAAAATACCAAGGAGTGGGAGGATACCCTAGGGCTATGGTGAAAAACAAAATTCTTATTGGGTGTTTTGCTTGGTGAATCAATGGGGGCTAATTAAATGTTCTACTGAGAGTGGAGGTGTGATGTGTTTTATAAGACTGAATAAGTGTTCAGCGAGGAAAAATGAAGTCTTCTCCCATAGGAAGCTGCTGACTAATGTGAAGTAGGTGAATTCTTTGCAAGTGCCCTGAGCAATTGCAACTGGAAGACAAATGAAGAAGCATTTATTAACCAGCACCTTAGAGGCTGAGTAAGGATGAGAAATTTAGGACAACTTAGGCATTTTTCCAGCTCTGCTTCCTAAGAGTTAGACCTTGCAGCATTGTTTAAAATAAAGTGCTGGAGAATTCTGTGTTGTAATCACTTTTGACATAATTCTCCACAGTGGAAAAGTAGAGACGATATTCTTTTAGCTCAAACCTTTATATTCTTCTCTGACCTCATATGCAGTCTCCAGAAATCCATCATTCACTCTGCTTTTTGTCTCACCTGCCCTGGTTGGGTGTCCCTGTGAACAAAGATAGCTTTAGATCTTTGCCTTCTATTCTTCAATGAAGATTGGCTTCCTAAGAAGATAAAGGGGGCTGCTTCCAAGACCTATGACTCTTCTACCATTGCTTTTTGTCTTTGAACAATGACTTGAAAGAAAGATACTTTATTAAA